>MCJB01025689.1:86763-143599 GCA_002018475.1 Nicotiana obtusifolia
GGGGGGGGGGGGGGTGCTTGTGCATTAGGCCGCGCACTTTGTGTAGTGTTATGCCTCATATGCACGCCCAGTGCGTGCTCGCGCACCTGGGTGACGCCCGGCTCGATTCTTCGTTTCTCTCTTTGAATGCACTAGTTTCCGTTGATGCCCGAACTCGATCCCAACTAAATCCTTGGGCTTTTACTCAAACTTCAAAGCTCCAAAATAGCGTGAATTCATCCTATATCATCTACATAGCTTGGAATCACTCCTACAAGGCATAAAATATAAAATTAGTGCAAAACACTAGCGATTAAAGGTCAAACTCAATTAAAATGCAGTAAATTAGAGTGCGATAAGCAACTAAAACACGCAACTAATAGCCTACCATCAACACCTCACACTTAAATCGTTGCTCGTCCTCGAGCACTCAAACTATACTTTATAAAGACACGACCTTTTTAAACAACTCCCTTAAATCATCGTGCCAAGAATATTTAAAATAGACCAAGCACAATAGCGTAACATCATAGCCTCAAAGTTTGGCTCAAAAGTACAACACATTAATTAAAACTCACTCACTTGCTCCAACATAAAGGTGAAGCATTACCTTTCCTTCATTAATCAAGTGCTCTCACAACAAAAGGGAGCAGTTCCACACATAATAGAAAATAAGAATATGTAGGAACTCAAGATAGATAGAATTTACTCACTCTTAGAAATAACATTTATATGCTACAAAAGATGAACCATAGGCTTGCCCGTAGTGTACTACTCTACTAATTGAGTTCATTCAGTCAAGGATCAAGTTGGACTTGAATTGGTTGTAATGTAACCTGCGGGACGGGAATGATACATTTAGCTATAAGAGTGACTACACCTTCCTAAGCACTTTAATACATACAATTTCATTCAAAACCCCACACTAATAGCAAGCTATACTCCACCTTCACCTCAATATACATTAACTCCCAACTTCTTTAAGCACAACTACATCAAGATTTACCACTTATCACTGAACAATTTTCATAACCATAAAACTATATTTTCTTCTTTCTTTCTCGATTTAAGTGGCTCTTGCTTTTTCCAAAACAGTGCACCTTTCTCCTTATTTTCTTAGTTCCACTCAAGAACCAACCCAGCCACCCCACACTTTTAACTTTTTCAAAGGTAAATGATTCAAATAGATGGTCAATTCAAACAAATGGGTAAGGCTTGTAATGTGGTTGCCAAAGAACAGGATTACAAGCTCAAAGGCGTTAGCTAAGATACATAACAATTTGGTGGGTACAATATAGCTGGCTCAACAAAGAAATGCCTATATCATTTTCAAGACTGAGCACAACTACTATTTAGATTTGCAAACACACGGGACAAGTTCTAGACATCAAATGCAATGCAATGAATAATACAAATCTTCATAGACACATGGCATATAACTCACTCTGAATTATCAAGACACTCTAGTCAAAACAATTAAGCAAAGTTAAGATTATACAATTTAAGATACTTATACAAGAGTCCAAAACAGCCTAAGTGTCACAACTAAAGCACTCACTATTCTCAAGGCATGATAGAGTCAAGAGATATTTCTTTCATTACAAATCATAGCACAAGGTTTCCTACTCCTAACAAAAATAAAAACTAACTACACCCAGTTCAAACAAAACCAAGGGGGAATTAATACACTACCTAACAACATAAAATCTTTTTATGTTTTTTTTTTTGACTTTATCCCTCAAGAAACCTATCGATATGATATCCATCATCGAGAAAAATCGGATTTTAAAATTTTTATGCTTTTTCAAGAAAAACAATCTTTTATCAAACTACTAAAACTAACAAACAAAAACTAAGACTAATATACATACATACATACAAATACCCCCCCCCTCCCCCCCACACTTTAAGTTGTGGCATGTCCCCATGACACACAATTAAAAAGTATAAGGTAGAGGAAACTTTCTTGAATCTCTAGTCAGGGTCTGAGTCAAAGTCAGGCTCCACTCTTCTCACCCGAACTAGTTCACACATCCACGCGGGCAGCTTCTTCTCAGCCTTCTCGGGGTACATCCCACACTTGTCTTTTTCACTCATAGCAGCCTTTTCTTTCGAGCTTTTCACCTTCCACTCTACACTTGCTGCTGGCTTCTCCTTTCTCACCCTTATCTCCATATTCATCTCGAACGTCACCATCTCCTCACCCACTCTAAGCATGAGCTTTCTATCATGTATGTCTAAAATTGCTCCGCCCTTCGTTAAGAATGGTCTTCCTAAGATAATGGGGACCTCTTTGTTCTCCTCCGTCTTTACCAAAATGAAATCTATAGGAAATACAAACTTATCTACCCGAACGAAGACATCTTCAACTATCCCCTCAGGTATCAAAGTTGTTTGGGCGACTAGCAGCAAAGAAATTGGTGCGGACCTTATCTCCCCAATCTCATGCTCTAGCTTCCTGTAAATAGACAAAGGCATTAAATTAATTGAGGCACCAGAATCACTTAAATATTTATCACAATTAAGAGTTCCTAACGAGCAAGGTATAGTAAAACTCCCTGGATCTCCACATTTTTGTAGGAGTTTGTTTTGCAAGATTGCGCTGCAATGCTCGGTGAGCTTGACTACCGATGTCTCCTCGATCTTCCTTTTCTTTGTGAGGATTTTCTTCATGAATTTTGCATAAACTGGCATACGTCAGAGAACCTCTATAAATGAAAAGTTTACATTGAATTGTCTCAATATATCTAAGAATCTCTCAAACTTCTTGTCCAGCATTTCTTTATCTAATTTTTGGGGAAAAGGTAGAGCAGGCATATGCTCGCTCTCATTCGATTCCTCCCTTTTTGAAGTTTCTTCCTTTTTCTTTTTCTCAGCTCCTTTCTTGCCTTTCTTCATGTCATCGACTGGTTTTTCCAGCTGCTCCCCAACTTCTTTTTCAGGTACACTCTCTTTTTGGACTGCAGTGGGTTCCTTCAACATTTGCTCGCTTCTCAAAATCACAACATTTACCATCTATTTGGGATTTCTCTCAGTGTCAGGTGGTAGAGTACCTGGGATTCTTTCAAATAAAGTTGCAATTAGTCCCACTTGCTTCTCCAAATTCCTCAAATCAGTGCCGAGATCTTTGATTGCTAACCCATGAGCATCTAACCTCTCATCTGTCTTGACAATAAAGGACTTCATTGAATCTTCTAGCTCAGGCTGAGTGGCATGTTGAGGATGGAACTGCAGCCTCGGTTGATTCACAAAACCAGGAGCTCCTTGTCCTTGAAATCTGAGATTGTTTTGTTGCCATGCATTTGCTGTACCCCCTGGTGAACTCCATGAAAAGTCAGGGTGCTTTTGACCCATTGCATTGAAGTTATAATTCCCAACGGTATTAACTTCCTCAATTGAGGCTTGACACTCATGAGTAGCAAAGCAAAGCCAGAACAAGAAGAGTAGGAAGCATTGCTCATATGGAACGACGCTCATGAGGGGTCCAAACAAGAAGAGCTTGACACTCAATTGAGGCTTGACACTCATTAGTTTCCAACACTATTGATTGCCAATCCCTGGAAATGACGCCAAAACTGACGAGCGCAAAACCGGCGTATGAACTTAGGCTCGCCAGTCGAATATAGTGCAGAAAATATCGTATCCACAGGGATGAGATTTAAATACTGTTTTCGTTTCGTCTAGTTTAATTACTATCCAAGATGATCAACAATTTAGAGTTGTGTGAATTAAAACTAAAATTAACTAGAAGTTTAACTTATTGGCTAATGACAATCGCAATAAAATTAAGCAAAGAAGATATCAATGGGAGGAAATAGGGGTTGATTGGATAGATACAAGATACTTGTCTGGAAATTAACTCTAGTTTATTCACTTCTAATGTGCAAGTGAGCCTCTCGAATTCACTCAATTATAGTTCAAACTTTCTGTACAAACTCCTCTCTCGATTAAGTCTCAACCTCACAATATAAACTAAGTTAAACTCGGTGAAATATGCAAGAATTCGTAGTGGATTGATCCTTAGAAGAAACTCTTTCGATTATTCTCCTAACTAGGTCTAAACAATAATTCAACTAGCCTCTTTCAATTACTAAGAAGAATCAATGAATTTACCAAAAAAGATAATGCAAAACATCACAAGTTATGCCTCTTTCGATTACGTTAACTAGTGAATACAGATGCAATAATTAAAATGCCCAAAACGATTCAATACATAAACTAGAGTTAATATTGACAAACAATTCTCAAAACATCGAATCCATCAATCCGTACAAAAGAATTACTCCATAAATATGGAGAAATTCATCACTATTAAGTTTAAGTTAATGGAAAACATAAACAATCCAAAGCCTTGTCTTGAGTGAGAATTGAATTGTGAAATCCTTGTGCTCTTGCTTCTCCCACTTCTTCTTAGCCTCATTAGGTCTAAAGTATGTCAAAAGTCCTCAAAAATACCATTTTTCCATGTATATATACCAAGTAGGGTCGGTCCCAAACAAACACATCTTCTCCTTAACAAAATAGGACTTTTTTCGGACAGGACGTGCGCGGCACCGCATCTGGGAGGGTGCTCGTGCATTGGGATGCGCACTTTGCGCAGTGTTCTTCCTCATATGCGCACCCAGTGCGCACTCGCCCACCTGGGTGACACCCGACTCGATTCTTCGTTTCTCACTTTAAATCCACTAGTGTTCGTTGATCCCCGAACTCGATCCTAACTAAATCCTTGGGCTTTTACTCAGACTTCAAAGATCCAAAATAGCGTGAATTCATTCCATAACATCTAAATAGCTGAGAATCTCTCCTACAAAGCATAAAACATAAAATTAGTGCAAAACTCTAGCAATTAAAGCTCAAACTTAATTAAAGAACAATAAGCAACTAAGACACACAATTATAGCCTGCCATCAGTTCTCAAAACCAATGGTTTAGCTATAATTGGAGGTATACTATTTCTGCTAAACAAGCTTGGATTTAAACCAGCATTATCAAGATAAATCTTCATAGTTTACATTTTGGAACGGTGCTCGAATAATTTGAGCAAGCAACCTTGCAAAAGCCAAATTGCAAGTTGATACCAAATGCACATGTGACCATATAATAGATGCATCTATGAAAATCATATAATAGTAAACGGTCCACATGACAGGTGACTGTGCCCATATATATCACTTTTTAACCGTTCTAGAAATCAAGGGATTCAATCCCAACCGTAACTAGAATATCATGAGAATAAGCGGCACTAAGATAAATTTTGAAGAATCTCTATTTCTTCAATATATGCCAATGTGAATTCTCAATTAATTTTCGCATCATAATTGTACCAGAATGATCAATCGGTCATGCCAACTAAATTTTGTTTCAGTAAACCTCTAGTTTACTTGTTGCATGTGATTCCATCATCATGCTTATAATTGTATAGTACAAATAGAAGAAAAGTCGGGTAACCTTTTATATTTACTCGGTATGATTATAGTAATATGAAGATATTCAATCTTCCTTTCATTTATAGTCTCAATATGCCAACCACTTTGGCTTATACATTTGAAACTCAAAAAGTTTCTTTTGAGATTTACTATAATTTAAATGTCAGGAACAATTTTATTTATCCGGGTAGTAACAAATTAATTCTTCCGAAACTCTTAATTGATTATGTACTACAAGATCTTTTGTCACACCATCCATATGGTGAATGTCTTTTTTACGGAGAAAATCATATCATAATAATTGTCGTGGTCAAAATCATCATAAGCAAACTCATTTTTTGCTTTAATTTTGCTTTTAATAACTTTTTATAAGACATAAAAAAATATATTTGGCGTACCACATGTACGTGACCAGTGACCTATTTATGTTACCACACAGTAATGTTCATTATCTGTATTTCTCTCAAACCTCCCGTAGAGGTGAGTTGTAGTATTTATTCAATCGTGAATAAGCACATTCTTATGCATACATTGTATCACATATATGTTTTAGCATTCATTCAGGAATGAGTCTGTATTTTTAATTCTTATCACAAGTCGCATTCTTTCAAAAAATGGACTATAATCATTCAAACGTGCCTCATATTTACAGACCATATTGATACACATTTCTTTCACCTTTGAAGGATTATCTTGGGAATATTATTCTCCTTTTTAAAATTACCATAATGATATTTTGGACTTTGGCTCGCCCACGTTCATTGGTCAACCACTTGTCTTCATTTAGACTTATTATGTACTGCTATCTCATTCGCTTCAAGAATGGAGCAAACCAAGTGGGATAAGCTTAATGATTTTTCATGAAAAATAAATTATTTTTCTTACTCATCGTTATATTACCAATATGGTGCATTGAGACTCAAACACAATGTCTTACCCTTATAAAGGTTGTTAGGCCACAATCAGTTGGGACTCGAACCCAACTCTTACAATCATGGAGCATTAGGACTCAAAACCCAATATCTTACCCTCATGGTGTGTTGGGACTTAAAACCCACCGTTTTATCCTTAACCTTTGGCATAATAGGCCACCCTTGAGCCTTTAATCACAGGGAGCCTTAGATAACATTGTAGCGAAGGTCACAACAAATATGAATAGTAGCGTAAGTTACTTGCGTTTAATCATAACACTATCATTTCTTTCTTTTTATGAAAATCATACTTCTAATTCTACTGCCCCGGTCACTGTATATTTTCAATCAATTGCGAAAACATGACTGCGTACAAACGCGTAACATAGGCAAATCAAAAGATTCGATATGGTTCTTCTTGATTCAACCGGCTCATTTTCCTACACAAATAAAATTGTATTTTATGTAATATGAACAATACCAAGTCTTAAATCCCAAATATTAAAGAAGAAAATTGATTCACATATGAAATACTCGAGCTTCCACTGGCAACGTAACTGATTATAGGTAGTCAACATTTTTGTAGTTCAATAGTGGACTTGGTTATCTTCATACTTTAAGATGATAATTAAAATAAAAAAAATATTAGAGCTTCGTGCTGATAGCGTGTTACGAAACTAAGATCAATAACAATATAAAACAAGAAGATACATAATAGAACAAGAGAAGAAGAGATAACTTTCTTATTTCTTCAAGTGTTCAAGTGTGTACAATATCACTTCTCATTCTCTATTTATAGTATTACATAACGGTATACAAAAGAATGCCATAAACATGACACTAAACACTTGAGATCATGGAGGAAGATCATGGGGAGGTTATGGAGGTATGGAAGTTACAACCATAACTCCATAAGAATTGGAGTAGTGAGAGTTATGGAGATAATGGAGAAGAGTAGTGGGTATTACTCCTTTATGAGTTATAGACATCCACCATTAGATAATTCTTTATAACAAATTTAAATGAAATTTTGAATAGAGATTTTTAAGATCGATTTTATTTCCTTTTTTGCGGGAACAAGATTATTTTTCACCTTGAATTAGTATAAATAAACAAAAAATTTTACTTTTCGTGAATGGTTAGGTCATGTTACCGAAGTTTCCCTTGATGATAATCTTCTTAATCATAGAAAAGATAAAAATGAGGTAACGAATTGAAATGAATTGTTGGAAAGACCTTTTGAAAACTTGATCGAAGAAAATACCCTTTATTTTTCTTTTTTACTTTTTTTGGGTCCAAAAATTGCTTAATGGTTTAATGGTTTAAGGGGTGGTTGGAGACCAATTTGACATTATTAAACCTCGAGGGGTAGCTATTAAAGTTAGAAAAACTTTATTTTCTAGCACTTCATCTCTTTCTTATCTCTTTCTCTCTCTCCCTCAAGAAATTTACCACAGACCCACTCCACCAGGTCAGTTTTGGTGTACCAAACATCAATTTTCAAACCAAAATGTAACGACCAGTCTGATCGTTTAGAGTACTTTAGCCTCGATTCCCTTATTTGATATTTTGTATATGTGTATTTGTGTTATGCGACTTGTCAGGGTGATTTGGAAGGTTGATGTGTTTGATAGTGTATTGACTTTATTAATATATGACTCGGATTTGTGATTCCGAAGTTGGTATAGGTTCATTGTGTTGAAACTTGCATACAAAATTTGAGGTGATTCGGAGTTGTTTAGGCTTGTTCGGCGCAAGTTTTGAATTTAGAAATGTTCATTAGTTCATTAGGCTTGAATTGGGATGTGATTCCTAGTTTTTATGTTGTTTGGTGTGATTTAAGCCCTCGAGTAGGTTGGCGTTGTGTTTTAAGATTGCTTGGTATGTTTAGACAGGGTCCCGGAGGCCCTGAATATGTTTCAGGTTGAGTTCGGACCAATTGGAGGTTTGGTGGAATGGATGAAATCTAATGGGGTCTAGTACTTTCGCACCTACGATGCTTGGGCCGCATGTGCGGTGCCGCAAAAGCGGCTAGTTGGCTGCAGATGCGGCGATTAGTTAGGGAAGCGAAATGCTTGGGAAGGTTATAAGCTAGGACGAGGGTTTTATTTCATTTATCACATTTTGAGTTAGAGAGCTCGGTTTTGGGCAATTTTGAAGGGGATTTTCACGAATTGGATCGGGGTAAGTCTTTTCGACTCGGATTTATCCATTATTCATTATTTCATATTTGATTTAATGATTTAGTTGGTTATTTGAATTAGAAAAATTGAGGATTTTTGTAAAAACTCTTTCTAAAACATAAACTAAGGATTTGAAGGTCGATTTGAGGTCGGAATTGGATGATTTTTGTATGGTTGGACTTGTATCAGAATGAGTATTCAAAATTTATGAGTTTGGTCAGGTTTCGAGGAGTGGGCCTGGGGTTGACTTTTTGATTTTCATTAAAGCCCGAATTTTATTATCCGGAATTGCTTCCTATTGCTTTTATTTATGATATTAAGTTATTTTGGCTATATTCGAGCTGTCCTGAGTTGGATTTGCGGGGGAAGGGCTTATAGTGGATTGACTTAGCTTGTTTGAGGTAAGTATGCCTAACTTTTTGTGGGGGAACTACTCCTTAGGATTTGGGTTGATTGTACTATTTAACCTATATTGAAGACATGTACATGAGATGACGAGTGTGTACACAAGCTTATTTGTGAATATTGATCGATATAGACTCTTAGGTTACTTATAAGTATTTGTTGAAGTTGTTATTAATTGTTCTATACTTTCTTGTCAAGTTTATTCTTACATACTTTAATTGAAATTTTTATTGCATTTTCTAGTTTCCATTGTCGAGGTCATTATTGCATGCATTTAGTAGTAGTTGTTGTCACATACTATTCTTTCCATAGTTGAGTTATTCTCATGTATTTAGTGGTAGTTGCTATTTCATGCAATCTCTTTCATTGTTAAGTTTATGCTATGCACTAGAATTTGAAGTTGCCATTTCATGGAAATACCAAGTGGTACCTCAAGTTCAGATCCTTTTTATTGAATTAGTGCTAGAGACTTATGTGATCTGCGAACACCTCACAAGACACGCGGTTAAGATAATGCCTCCAAATCTTGAGCGCGTGAATATTGGCTGCCAACTCCAAATCCTGTACATGGTAGTTCTTCACATGGGGCTTCAACTGACGTGAAGCATAAGCAATAACTCTACGTTCCTGCATCAACACACATCCAATGCCAATCCATGAAGTATCACAATAGACTGTATAAGAACCCAATCTCGAAGGTAAAACAGAAACTGGAGCTGTAGCCAAGGCAGTCTTGAGCTTCTAAAAGCTCTTCTCACACACATCAGACCACCTAAATAGGGCACCCTTCATCGTCAATCTAATTAGTAGGGCTGCTATAGATGAAAATCCCTCCACAAAACCATGATAATACCAAGCCAAACCAAGGAATCTCTGGATCTCACTAGCAGTAGACGATCTGGGCCAACTCTGAACTGCTTCATTCTTCTTCGGATCCATCTTAATCCCCTCACTAGACACCACAAGGCCCAAGAATTCCACCGAGTTTAACCAAAACTCGCAAGAGAATTTAACATATGGCTTTTTCTCCCTCAAAGTCTGGAGCACGATCCTCGGAATGCTGCTCATGATCCTTCCAGCTAAGAGAATACACTAATAAATCATCAATGAAAACTATGACAAAGGAATCAAGATAGGGCTAAAATACATTGTTCATCAGGTTCATAAAAGCTGCTGGGGCATTGATCTTCCCGAAAGACATAACCAAAAACTCATAGTTACCATAGCGGATCTTGAAAGCCGTCTTCGGTATATTTAGAGCCAGAAAATTTCAAATGATGTTACCCCGATCTCAAATCAATCTTCGAGAATACCCTATCACCCTGAAGATGATCAAACAAATTATCAATATATGGTAGTGGGTACTTGTTCTTGATAGTAACCTTGTTCAATTGCCTGCAGTCAATGCACATCCTCATAAAACCATATTTCTTCTTCACAAATAGTACTGGTGCACCCCAAGGTGACACAGTATGTCTGATGAAACCCTTATTAATGTCATGCCCCGACCTCAGAGAGAGCGACGGGTGCTCAACCGAGATAACCCGACCGAGCAAGCCTGCTAGATTTACTTCTACCCAACTTACCCATAAATAAAGAATGGATACATTTCATTAGTTAGATAATGAGATAGTCATGTGAATCACTCTAGTTTAGTACCATTAGTTGCATCATTTATAAGTCTTCAAAACAATACATTTCACAACCATAGTTTTACAGTGGAAGCATGAGATAGAATTACGACATCTTTAGTTTAATTTTCCCACACTAATACACAATCTACACTATGTCTACGGAGCCTCTAATAGATACAAAAGAGTGCAATGACAGTTCCGACAACAAGGCTCTGGCTATACCTCATAACATAATAATACACATGAAACAAAAGATGCATGACCCCGGAGTGAAGTGGGGCTTACCAAGTCAGCTAGGAAGAGAGTGTACCGCTATCACTGGTCAAAGCCTTCCGCTGTGGGACCACCTGCATCCATTATAGATGCAGCGCCCCCGGCCAAAGGGACGTTAGTACATGTCGAATAGTACTAGTATGAAAACCAAACACCTATTCAAGGACTTGGAAATACAACATGAATTATGATGAATTATGGTCACAATAAAAAGGCTTAGTTAGCCGTTAAAGCCACAACTAATTTATCAAGAGCTTTCAATAAGAATTATAAATTTCAAGTCAGGGATCCTTTACAACTATCTTTACACATTTCCGAAAATCCTAACAACTTCGATCTATTTAGAGACATAGCAAAATTGAACATTAATTAGGAAGATATTCATGGTATCAACTCATTGGAGCATTTTATCAAACACTAGGTATGCGAATTTGATTACAAAGTTCTTTCACAAGGTTTCCTTTACTCCACAACTAATTCAACATCGAGATTTACTCATACTAATTAAATTTCCTCCTCACCATCCTCATAGCTACATACATGTATAAATTACAACTCCCACACCCAAAAATCATACTCCTAAATTACCCATCTTATACCCAAAATCGAAATTGAGGACTAGGGTTTGAACCTTACCTCTTGGATGAAGACCTTGTGAGTTTTCCCCGTGAATTCTCAAAGTCTTGAGCAAGGATTGATTAACAATTAGCCTAGGTTCCATCTCTCTCTAGAACACTCTCACTACTCTCTAAAATATCAGATTTTTGCATCTGAAAAGTCCCTTTACTCAAATATATCAAAATAGGGTCGGGTAAAACTTTTAGAAAAATGATGCCCGACATAGTTTTGCGGTCGCATATGCGGCCACATAATGCTTTTGCGGTCCGCAAATTGGACCGCAAAATGGTCCTCCAGAACTGGCACTTTTGCCGCACTCTGCGACTGATATGCGATCCACAGGTCTGTTCTACGGTAGCATAATATGCCACAAAACTCCCTTCTCAGAAAATTTCATGTTGGGTCTGCGATGGGTTATGTGACCCGCATAATGATTATGCGGCCACATAATGGACCGTATAATGGTCCAGAAATTTGCCTAGTTTTTCTGCCTCAGTCTGGGGCAGATCTGCGGTCCGCATATCAGTTCTGCGACCGTAGAATGGACCGCAGAAAATGCCCTGCATTTCCAAAGTTTTCTTCAACTCCCGAATGCAACGTTCAACTCCCCATCGCACTTTTCAACTCATAAGCCTACTTCATCACCACGAAACCCCGGGTCTTAGGTAAATTTTTACGGGGCCTTACAATCAAGCAACTCCTATAAGTGTTCCTCCAACTCCACTAGTTCCATGCGATACGGTGGAATAGAGATGGGCTGAGTGCACGATACAAAGTCAATACCAAAATCAATATCCCTGTTAGGTGGCATGCCCGACAGGTCTACAGCAAACACATATAAGAACTCCCTCACTACTAGAACTTAATCAATAGTAGGAGTATCAGCACGAACATCCCTCACAAAGGCCAAATATGCCAAACATCCCTTCTCAACCATCTGTTAAGCCTTTAAATATGAAATCACTATACTAGGAACATGATCTAGAGAGCCTCTCCACTCCAACCTCGGTAGCCCTGACATAGCCAATGTCATGGCCTTAGCATGATAATCAAGAATAGTGTGATATGGTGACACCCAATCCATGTCCAAAATCACGTCAAATCCATCATGCTGAGCAATTAGAGATCCATTCTAATCTTATACCTTTCAATGGTCACCACACAAGACCGATATACATGGTCCACCATAACAAAATCACCTACCAGCATAGATATATGAACATACATATCTAAAGAATCACAAGTCGTATCCAAATAATGAGCAAAATATGATGACATATATGAATAATTGGAACTAGGGCCAAATAACATCGAAGTATCTCTATGGAACACAAAAGCAATACATGTGATCATAATATTGGAAGCAACTGCCTTTGGCCTAGCAGGGAACTCATAGCAACGGGCTGACCACTGCCTGACTGACCTCCCCCTCTAGAGAGACCTTGATCTGCACATCCTCCACCCCGAGCTGGCTGAGTGAGTGGTGTAGGAATTGGTGTGAGAGTCATAGTCTGGACTCTCTACTGCACTGAACCTCTGTAATTGCGGAGGAAGTACTTCCTCACATGCCCCAACTCCTCACACTCGTAGAAACCTCGACTCTAGAATGGCTAGGCCTGAAATGGACCCCGTGAACCGGAATAACCACTAAAAGAACTCGGTACTAACAAACCATGAACTGATGTAGTACGGTACGAGCTCTGTGTTGGGAGTGCACTGAATGAAGAATGAATTGGACGAGCACTGTATGAACTGTGGCTAACTAATGAACCACAAGGAATCTTACGAGCTGCCTGAGCGGGCCTAAAAAGAATATCTCTGCTTTGAGGTTACTGGCCTCAATTCGAGGCATTGCTGAAACCACCTGAACCATGGGGCCTATTGGCCTCTCATTCCTCTCATTCAAGCCTGCGAACCTGCTTCAACTGCCTAGCAATCTCAACCACCTGGTCAAACATAGCATCCGTCTCGGCTTCTTGAGCCAAACTATAATGTAGACCATTTTGAGGCCATCAATGAACCTCCTGATCCTCTCTTCCTCAGTGGAAACCAACCATACTGCATGACATTCCAAATTCGAGAATCTCATCTCTTACTAGGTAATAATAATATCTCCCTAGTGTAGCTGCTCAAACTTCCTATGCAGCTCCTCTCTATGAGTGCGTGGAACAAACTTCTCTAAGAAACATACTGAGAGCTCATGCCATGTACGCGGTGTTGTACGAGTTGGCCTACCTGGCTCATAGTCTGCCACCACTTGTAGGCTGCACCTATCAGCAAAAAAGTAGTAAATGCAACTCCGCTGATGTCGATTATACCCGATGTGCGAAGAATTTGATGTCATCGATCTAGCAAACGCTGAGCATCCTCTGACTCTCCTCCGCTGAACGCCGGAGGATAAAGCCTCTTAAATTATTCCAACCTCTTTTGCTCCTCATCGGACATAGGTGGACCAACCTCGGGCCGAGCAACTGGATAAAATAGTAACACCCCTGGTGTCTAATAACCCTGAGCGGATAGCTCCCGTGCTTCAGCTGATGTTTAAGTTCCAGAGATACCCACTGCCGGTATGCTCCTTCAAACTTATCAGGGCTTCTCTCCAAGCCTGTGAGGTAGTTGGTGCAACTGATATCATAGACGCCTGGGCCAAGCTCGTGTACACACTCAACATTTAAGCCAAAGTCTCCTAAAGACCAGGTATAGCAGTAGGCACCGCCGGTGTCTGATTCAGTCCCACCAGCTCAACAGTATCTGAAACGTGCTACTCCATAGTGGCAATTGGTGGCTCCACAGGTGTTGCTCTAACCGTACTGTGAGCCCCACCTTGACCAGTACCTTGACCCCGGCCTCTCGTGGCCCTGACTGGTGGAACTGGTGCATGGTCAGCTGATCATGTCCTCACCATCTGTGAGAGAATAGAAGAGTAAAGGTTCAGACTTTGGAATTAACAAATCCGCACGACAAGAATGCAAGAAAGTGAAGTTTCCAAAAAGTTTGGTAGCCTCCCAAAGATAGTAAAGATGTATCTGTACTGATCTGTAAGACTCGACTAAAGTTGCTCATGACTCTTGAGATCTAGGCAACCTGGTGCTCTGATACCAACTTCTCACGACCCAAACTCACACTAGGATCGAGGGGGGCCTAACACTACTTGGTTGGAAAGCCAACAGTTTCACAATAACAATGACTTCAATAAAACAAAACAAAATAATCTCAACGGTGGAAGTATCATGAAATATCTATGAAAAACAACGACAACAGAGCTACAACCATTCCAAAGATCTGGTATCAACGAGTACATAAGCATTACTAAATGTCAAAATACAAGGCCAAATCCTCAATAAAGTTGTCTGAATAATAGAACAGTAATGACATAAATAAATGAAAGAGAACTCCAAGGTCTCCGAATGACATAGCAGATACTTTGTAGACTCTAGATGCTGGTATATGTGCGAATTCTAGCAATCACCATGCCTAGAAGTACCTGGATCTGCACATGAAGTGCAGTGTGTAGTATGAGCACAACCGAGTCCATGTACTCAATAAGTAATAAACCTAACCTTGGGATAAAAGCAGTAATGAGCTCGGAAGAAAAGTCTGTGTCCAACATCCATAATCAATAACAACTTAGGATATAATGAAGACAGTAGAAATAAATAACTCAAAGATGTCATGTTTGGGTCTTTCATAATTGCGGGAAATATAGACATGTTTTCCAGATATAACAGTTGAAATCGAACATAGATAAGACATTTCATTTGTCACGACCCAAATCCCACCACATGGGTCGTAATGGTATCTAGTCTCTAAAACTAGGTAAGCCGATCACTTATAAATTTTTAAAACAATAAAAACATGATATACTAAAGAGAGTTAAACATAAATGCAAAAGTAAAAGTGATACAAGCAAAGACGGCGATAATCACAGCATATCCCAGAACTAGATAGTACAGAGTCATGAACTCTAACTGAACACATAAAAATATCTCAAAATACAATACCGTTCGAATAGAGAATTGACAATATAAATGTAAAGAAAGGACTCCTAGGTATTGCGACGATCAAAGTAGTTCTACCTTGAATTCTGACGATCAAAGAAACACTCGTAGGATGGGTCCGCAATCTTTAACTCCTAGATCTGCACAAAAAATATGCAGAAGTGTAGTATGAGTACACCATGGTCGGTATCCAATAAGTATCAAGACTAACCTAGGCTGAGTAGTGACAACGTTCAAGTCAAGGCACTCACTAGTCAATTAATATATGCAAAAATATCAAAGTCTGGCAACAGGAATAATAACAAAAGGCGATAACTACAATATCATCAGAACAAGTGTTTTAGAAACAAGCCATCAAATAGAATCGCACAGATAAGGTACCTCGTGCCCACATTATCGACCACCCTCGCACGACAAAGACCTTGTGCTACAACATAAATCACACCTACACAGCAAATTCCTCGTGCCATAAATATAAGTCACACTTGCACGGCAAAGACATCGTGCCACGTAGTAACCCGATTCCTCGTGCCATAAAACTTTTGAAGAATCAACGTGGGATACCCATCTCACCGAGGAAGATCAGAACCAAATTCTCTTAAGTTTCCGAGTTAATTCAAAGAGAGAACCAATCCTTAAAGGTGAGCATACCATTCATGATTCAACAAACACTCTAATTTATAGCATTATCAAAATATTCATAGGTAGTTCAAGTATCTTTAAGGAAAGATTTTCTGAGATACTTAATAACCTTAAGTGCAAAAATCCTTTATGATTTCAGATGGAATAAAGATTCCTTTGTGACTTGAATCTACGAAAAATCAGATGGAAACCTCCCATATTAGAAAGGAAAATTTCTAGATGTCCTACCTAAGTCTCTTAGATATTTAGTTAAAGAGGAACTCCAAAATCAGTATATTGGTGATATTATACCTTACAAGCAAATTACCTATGGCAAACTTACTAGTCTCATTCAACACGTTGCACCCAAAATATGTCAACATGATAAGATATTGAGACAATTACCCAAAGATAGAGCACAAACTCGCTGATATCTAGGTAGTTTCTGCGAACAATTTGGCTTACCCCCTTGTAGTAACAAGCCTCATAAGGGACACACACCTAAATATAAGGATATTTCAAAATATAGATCTTCTGCACCCAAGTTTAGGAAGACTAAACCTTTTCGTTCTAAATCCAAAACTGTTCATTGTAAACCTAAAACCTGAACATTCCAAACTCCCAATTCTACCAAATGTTTTAATTGCCACAAACTAGGGCATATCACCAAGTATTGCAAGTTTTCTAACAAGGTTAGAAATCTTGACTTAGATGAGTCCATTCTTAACCAGATCGAACAACTTTTATTAGAAGATAGTGACACTTATGATGTTGCTGATGATGAACTCAAACAAAAATTTAACCAACTCGAAGATGATGATACATAATCACCTTCATCTAAGTCTTGTTAAGAGGACAAATATATCCAACCTGAGATTAATATTCTCTCAAAAGAACGTGATCTTCTTCTTGATAAAATAATTAATCATCAAGACTCTGAACAAAAGAAGCGTTATCTCGAGCAGTTCAAACGAACTATAGACAAACCATCTACATGTTTCTCTATTGTCTTTTCCAATCATCATCAATTTGTAAATACCTACAATATTACTGATATGCTCGGTAGATTCCCTTCCCAGAGGCCTAAGGTAGTAACAATCAAAGATCTCCAAACTGAGATAACACTCCTTAAGGAAGAAATTCCAGAAATTAAGGCTAGATAAGAACATGACTGTCTTGTTCTCATCTCTCCACCAAATCTAAAGAGCCCAAATTAACTGAAACCAAACCAATTTACCAAGATGTTTTTATCAACCACCTTTCCAGAATTTCCGTACGGAAATGGCATATGAATGTCATCCTAAATGTTAGTAAATCCTTCACCTTAGATATCGTTGCCTAATATGATACATGTGAAGATCTCAACCACATACAAGAAGGACTTATTCCAACCAAATTCTTAGAAAATACAAAAGAAGGCCTTAGAACTTCCAACGGTGGAAAACTAGAAATCAACTTCAAACTCTCCAATGTTGAAGTTAGACACTCTCTAGAAAATTCACCTTTGTCAGGCTCAAGTTCCTTTCTATTAGTAAAAGACCTTACTAATCCAGTTATATTAGGTACTCACTTCATCGTGGAGCTCATACCTTTTATGGTAACAAAACAAGGAATTCTAATCGAACGTATAGAAGTAGAACCCTTCTTCCTTTTGATTAGTATCTGATTGCAAAGTTTTTGTCTACCATAAAAAGTAAGAAAGCACATATCAGCTTTCTCAAAGAAGAAGTAGCATTCTAAAGGTTACAATAACAACTTCAAGAATCTTCTCTCCAATCCAAGATAAAAACTTTAGAAACCAAAATCCAGAAAGAACTTTGTGCTGATTTACCTACAGCCTTTTGGAAGTGCAAGAAACACATTGTTACGCTTCCTTACGAACCTGACTTTGATGAAAAAACCATCCTCACAAATGCCCGTCCTATCTAGATGAATCACAAATTACTGTCAAAAATAAATCAACAATCTTCTTGATAAATGCATCGTCTCTCCAAGCAAATCCCCTTAGAGTTATGATGCCTTTTATGTCAATAAAAACTCATAGATTGAACGAGGTGTCCCTCGATTAATCATCAATTATAAACCTTTGAACAAAGCACTCCGTTAGATTAGATATCCTATTCCAAAAAAAAAAAAGAATTCACTTCAACATCTTTATGCTGCAAGAATATTTTCAAAATTTGATTTAAAATCAAGATTTTGGAAAATTTAGATAGATCCCAAGGAGTGGTTAAAAACTGCTTCTATGGTACCATTTGGGCAATACAGATGGAATGTAATGCCATTTTGTTCAAAAAATTATCCTTCCAAATTCAAAGGATAATGATGATATTTTTAATCCTATTCAAAATTTATTATAATTTATATTGATGATGTTTTAATATTTTCTACTAGCATTGATCAACACTTTAAACATCTAAAGGTTCTAAAAAATGGATTAGTTTTCTCAAAAACTAAATATAACCTTTTCCAAATCAACATCCGATTTCTCTGGTATAATATCCAGTGGGGAACCCTTGTCCCTATTCAATGGTCCATACAATTCCCCGACAAATTTCCTGATCAAATCATAGATAAAATCCAGCTTCAAAGATTTTTAGTATGCGTTAATTATGTATCAGATTTCATTCCAAGCCTTAGCAATTTGCGAAAATCTCTCCGTAATAGGTTGAAAAATCTGTGGACTTATGTCCACACCAATGTTATCAAAGAAATAAAATTGAAAGTCAAAGACCTTCATTGTTTGTCTCTCCCTGATCCTTCTACATTCAAAATAGTTAAAACTGATGCATCAGACATTTGTTATGGTGGTATTTTAAAGCCAAAAAAAAAAAAAATACATGGCAAGGAACATATTGTTAAAGTTGCATCAAATAAATGGAATAGTTATGAACAAAATTATCCTACAATTTAAAAATAAATTTTAGCAATTGTTTTATGCATTTCTAAATTTCAAGCTGATTTGCCAAATCAAAAAGTTTTGCTAGAGTTGATTGTAAAGCTGCAAAATTTGTTTTTATGAAAGGATGTACAAAACCTTGCATCTAAACATATATTTACTAGATGTCATGCTATTTTATCTATTTTTGATTTTGATATAGAGTATATCAAAGGGAGCTCATACAGTATTCCAGATTTTCTTACCCGAGAATACTTGCAGCGCAAATAAAATGCCTTGGAAAAAGAAGATTGAAATTTCAGATTCTCAAATACATGCTCTTCCTCCACTAGAGGGAAATATGATTGAAGCAGTACCCAAACAGTCCCAAACAAATATTGTATCCCAATAAAAAACCACTTCAGTTGCCTCCAGGCAACCCTCAAAAGACACAACTGGACCAAGCCAGCCCAAAAATAGAAAACCATCAGAATATGCCATGAGTGGAGTTCCCTAAGCTCATCTCATAGAAATTTAGAGCTCATTACAATTTCTCATCCAAATAGATGGGCAGATTTAGTTGAGGAAGAAGAATCTCAACAAGATCATTGTAACAACCCAACTGGTCATTTTGAGCATTTGCATTTAGTTCGATAGTTTAAGGTCATAAGTAGCTTCATATGGTGTATTATGAATTAAGTGTATCGTTGGTTTTGGTATTTGAGTGGTACGTGATTGATTTGAAAGAATGATTCTCAATTAGAAAGATTTAAGTTAGAAGAATTGACCATATTTTACTTTTGTGTATTTGAACTCCAATAGGAGTTTTTATGGTTTTGTTAGGTCCAAATGGTGATTTTGGACTTGGGTGTATGCTTGGATTTACTTTCGGATGTCTCTAGAAGGTTTTAGTTCAAATTGGTGAAAGTTGGCAATTTAATAGTTTGAAAAAGTTATAGGTTTGACCGGGAGTTAACTTCGATGTAATCAGGTTTGGATTGTTATTTTAGGAGTTGAAATAGGGTTGTTTTTTTTCCATTTTGGGACTTGTGTGAAAAGTTGGTTGGATTCCAAATTGGTTAGAATAGAATCAGACGCTTGGTTCGAAGTTTGAAATTTTATGGACTTAAGAGATTGATCTTGATCGATGACTTGTGGCTTTGATGTTATTATTTGTGATTTGAGGCCTCTAGGTCTGTTTTATATTTTGGGACTTGTTGGCATGATTGGACAGGGTCCAAAGTAGCTCGAGTGAGTTTTGGACAGATTTCAGACCATTTTTTCTTCATGTTTGATTGTTTGTTTTCTCTGAGTTACTGATGCTATTTTTCCTTCTTCGCGATCGTGTAAGGAAGACCGCGATCGTAATGTGTAATTTGGAGCTGGGCATTGTTCCTATATGCATTTGTGACTCGACGATCGCGTTCATGGAGCATGAGTAGTTTGGCCATCACATTCGCAGGAGAAGATTCGCGATCGCGCTTCAGCGTGGGAGCTAGGTGTCTCAGTTTTCCCGTTCGCGTGGGAATGCGCACGTTCACATAGTTTTTGTCCCTGTGATCATCGTGTTCGCGGGGGGAAGAGTCGCAAATGCAAAGTCTATTTTGGCAGTGTTCATCTTTGTTCTTCACGATCACGAAGTGGGTCCCGCGATCGCGGAGGTTTTAACTCGAGCAATGCTATAAGTACTCTATTTCCGATTTTGAGCTCATATTATCATATTTTGAATTTGGGATCTTGGATTTGGGTGATTTTAGAGAGATTTATCATGATTTGGATTGGGGTAAGTATTTTTTACTTGATTTGAATTATTTTACATGATTTCATCTTTGATTTCAGCATTTGATTAATGAATCTAAAAGGGAAATTAGGGATTTTTGTCAAACCTTTTCTAAAGTGAATTATTGAGATTTGAACATTGACTTGGAGTCGGATTTGAGTGAAACTAGTATGGTTGGACTTGTATTCAAACATTGTCAGAATTTGTGAGTTTTGTCGAGGTTTGAGATGCAGGCCCAGGTGGATGTTTTTGTTCACTTTGAGTATTTGATTAAAGGTTCGACCTCTATAATTTGGATTTATTTCCTATGGTATTATTTGGAACTTTTGAGTTGCTTTTGGCTAGTTTTGAGCCGATCAGAGCTTAATTCGTGCGGGATGGCGCTTCTAGAGTATCGATTTGGCTTGCTTGAAGTAATTTACCTAAACTTGGTTGAGGCACTAGTTGCCTGAGTTATTTGTGATAGCTACGTGCTATGGGTGGCGCACATGTGTGGGGTTGAGCCTATGTGTGTCAGGCCCCGTAAAATTTTGCCAAGAGATTCTAGTTTTGGGGTGCAGAGGTCGGATAATGAGCACGGATGTAGTACAAACTTTTTGGGCTGAAGAATGAATTGAGGAGTTGATGGAAATTTTTTGAAGAAGACGGCAATTCTGCGGTCTGTTTCGTGATCGCATAACCGTTTTGTGGGCCGCATAAGCATTGCAGAGTTGAGCAAAATATTGTTGAATTTTGAAGGTCATTTTGCGGTCCATTATGTGATCACTTATCCTATTCGTGATCCACATTTTCTGCCGCAGATTTGGCACGAAGAATTTTGTTGGGTCATTCTACGGTCCATTATGTGGCCGCATAACTGGTCTGCGAACAGCAGACCAGTCGTGGACCTGTACACACCATTCCAGTTTTTGGGCATCAGTTTTGCGGTCCATTTTGCGGACCACATATATGTTATGCCGTCCATTTTGCTACTGCAGACATGAGTTCGAAGGGTCCATTTTTCTATTTTTATAACCTAACCTCATTTTAATAAATAGCCTTTGAGACTTATTTTAGAATGATTATCCGATGATTTTAGAGAGAAGTAAGAGCATTTTAGAGAGAGAAGGAGGAAACCAAACATCTTAATCATCCAATCTTGCACCAACCTTCAAAAATCAAGGAATGTTATTCAATAGATTATTATCTATCTGGGTTAGTCTTATTCCTAAGCTTTCATGCAAGAGGTTATGAGTTCTAGTATATTGTGGGGGTTTGAAATAGGCCATGCATGTGAGAAATAGGTTGTAGTAAGTGGGGTTAGTGAACTAGTTTGGGTAGTTTCTTGTTCAAATTTGTTAAGGGAGGAAGAGATTACCATTGTAGAGTTGCAGTCCGTTTTGCATACTAGGTGTTTGACAAAATTCCTAAGAGAGTTACACCATGTGAATCCTTCTAATTATTATCCGATTTTGCTATCTTCATATAGATTGTTATTGCTAGAAGTTTTGGGACGTTGTAGTAACTTAAGGAAAGCTCAAACAAGGTATGTTGGCGAAACTACTCTTTCAGAATTGAACCCCATAATAGCCTTGTAAGTCCCGTGTTGCTCATTATAAATTGATTATTCCGAACAAGCCTTGTGTCAAAAGATATATGCGTTCAATTTTTATTCCAAACATTCTTCTTCATTGAGTTAGTATTTGAGAAAATGATTAAACATGGGCTGTGTGTTAATATGTTACGATTTGAATCGTGATTCTAATGAAAACTAGCATGTCGAATTGTGTAGGAAATCACATGTGTCTAAGACCCTTAATTTGGTTAGTTGCTCAAATGTGTATTTAAAGTCTTGAATTAAAATGTCTTGTTGTTGATAATCTATAAGGATGCTTGAAAGTGAAGGAAGGGGGATGGAGATAGAAAGTGTGGCCACCGTGCCAATAATGAGAGTTATACTTGTGCCCAAACATGGCTATTTTAACTAATGCTATGTTTTGTAAGTGTTTCCAATGTGTCTTTAGCTCTTATATATATTCATGAGTTGAAATTGTGTATTGCCATTTTTGGGGGAAAGTATTTCAAGATTAAATGATGTGTTACTCATTTATGCTTTTAACTTGTGCCTCGATTCCCAACCCTTTACTTCATTTCTTGGAAAGAAATTCATTGTGTTAAAGTCTTCATTGCTAATAAACCTAAAGTGGTGATTTACGGAATATTCTATTTGTTGATATTTACGATAATGATCCTCGAAAGTAAAGAAATGGAAGTGTGGAATATAAGATACGGCTACCGTGGCTTGGGATGAGGAATCATAAGTACAGCCAAGAGGGCCAAGGAAATATCGATGTTGTGAATGGTTGAAAGTACTAATGAAAATATTTGTAGTGTGAAAGGTAATGAGGTGAATATAAAGTGTTTTGTTTCCCTTGTATGCAAATCAAAAGTGTTTTTGGGAGTAACATGAGCAAACCGAGGAAGGGTGGGTCATAAGGCCCATATCAAAAACTACATGTGCTGGTGTAGGGATGAATTGTGATTATTCCCCTTTATTGGGATGAGATTAATATTAGATGTGAATTGGAAAGTTAACCCACACGGCACATGTGGGAAGGCGGCCTAGCCGATCGGGTGGAGATCGAAAGCCATGTTGTGCTTATGTGGTACTACTCTTGGTAACACCTTTCTTTCGTACCACATGTCAAACCACATTGTTCGTGGGGAGATGGCCTTGCCGATCGGGCGTGATCGGACTCCGTGCTACAAACACGGTGGTATATCAGTGCTAATGATCTCCCAACCAAAAATATATATTATTTTCATATATTGAAAATTGATATGTTTTAACTAGGCATTTGGATATTGCTGATTATGACTTGCTATTTATATGGTCTTCCCTTTCTTATACTGGCATTCTTTTTTGAAAGTGGACATTTAGCTTGACATACCAGTACTATTCCATGTGTACTAATGTCCCTTTTGCCGAGGGCGCTGCATCTTCAATGGATGTAGGTGGTTCGTCAACAGGTGGTTTTGACCCTCGTTAGCAGTTACTCTCTATTCAGCAGATTTTGGTGAGCCCTACTCTATTCCGGGCTTCATGTCATTTGACGTTGTACATTACATTTTCATGTATAGCCGGGGGCTTGTCGCCGGCACATCCATACTACACTTCTTTTGTGCTTAGAGGCTCCTTAGACAGGTTGTAGGTGGTATATGATGCTGGGGAATTAAACTAGTAAGTGCTGGTATTTGGGAAAATATGTTCTTTTTTTTTTTTGTTATCATATCTATAAACTTGTAATATTTTGGAAATAAGAAAAAATCAATATCCTTAGTAATGGAAAAAGAATGTGGAACAATTGACGCTTCTCATGTCTATCACTTGTATTGGTTCTTACATTGTCAATGGGAAAGGTTGGGTAGAAGGCATGTAATAGGTTGGCTTAGCGGGGGTATCTAAGTTGAGCGCTGGTCGCACTCCTCGAGGCCGGGGCGTGACAATGTGCGTGCACCGGGGTATATATTCATGCTCAGTGTAGTGCTTAGACTATGATATGCCTTGAGTTGATTGCTAAGTGTTATGCTGTGATGTTCCTCCTATCTGCACACCTTTTGTGAGCTAGTTGTACCATGTTTGAGGTTTCATAGAGGTTAATCTCCTAATTGAACCCGATAAATTGCCACTTTCGTGGTGTATTTTCCTAATTGAGCTATGATAGAATACTTTGCACATGCATATACCTTAGCATGTCACTTATACCTATCTAGGAGTATGATTTTTGATATTCATTTTTCAGGTACATATGTTCTTGTATATCTGCTTTCCGTGTGATATAAATTGGACTGGTAGCCTTTGACCACGTTGGGGGGTTTGATGTTGAGCATGTGACCATGCCGAGCGGATTGAGATATTGAGCTTGTGACCACGCCGGACAGATTGTGATATTGAGCCTGTGACCATGCCACGCAAAGTGTGATATTGAGCTAATGACCACATCGAGCTGATGATGATAGGACGCGAGTTGTCCGTGTAGCGTGTGGATATGCTTCCATCGCTCTTGGGGCACCCTCTCAAGTTTCTTCTTGATGGTGTACATGCGGATTGTGAGAAATCGACGAGTTTTTGGTTGGTGTGGGCTTTGGGAAAGCTGATCTTGTGTTTGTATTGGTTACTGATATTATGATGTGGGCCTCAGAGCGGTAACGTGATTTTTATTTAGATAGGGTTGCATGCTGCAACAGATTGTTGATTTGGTTATTGCATTTCATCTTTACTTGCAATTTCCTTGGTTGATTACTTGATTTATTTTCATATCTTCTTTATATGCTGGATTGTTGACTGAGCAGAGTATGTTAAGTTATTGTGTGCACAAAGGTGGTTATTATCTGGGACTCATGACTTGATCATATTATTGTTTTGTACATATAAGATTTATGAACTGTACAACTAATTAGCGAGTATCATTTATTATTCTTGCCACTATTGCCTCGCCGAGGTTAGTTATGATACTTGCTGAGTATATAGGGTCAGTTGTATTGATACTATACTTCTGCACCTTGTGTTTAGATCTTAAAGCTGAGATGCTGAGGATGACGGGAGCTGGCACTGAAGATGTTCCTGTTTTCCGGATATAGCTATCACGCCTCAACCTCGGGAGCATGACCGGCGCTCAACTGAGTAGCGAGCCTGTAAGATTTCCTTCTACCCAAACTCATCCATGAATAAAGAGGAGATGCACTCTATCAATCAAAGACTGAAAAGATTTTATTAACAGCCCCCATTTCATTCCCATTAGCAGCTTCATTCATAATTTCCATAATATTATAAGTTTATTGATATAATGAAAAACATGTCTTCCAAATACCAACATTTCTAGTTCAATTTCCCACATCAAACACCACACACAACCTTTCTACGGAGCCTCTATGTACAACAGAAGAGTAATATGTATGTGCCGGCAACAAGGCCCCGGCTATACCTCAAAACACAAAGTACAACATCAAATGATATATAGCCAAGAATAAAGTAGGCCTCACCAGCTGAATAGGGAGTAACTGCTAACGAGGACCAAAGTTGCCCGCTGATGAACCACCTGCATCCATTGAAGATGCAGCATCCTCGGCAAAAGGGACGTTAGTACATATGGAATAGTACTAGTATGTAAAGCTAACTGTCCTCTTTCAAAATAGAATGACAATGTAAGAAAGGGAAAACCATAGAAACAACAAGTCATAATCAACAATATCCAAATGCCCAGTTAGACATAACAAATTTTCAAAATATGAAAACTATATATATTTTTGGTTGGGAGATCATTAGCACTGATATACCACTGTGTTTGTAGATCGGAGTCCGATCACGCCCAATCGGCTAGGCCATCTCCCGACGAACAATGTGGTTCGGCATGTGATGTGAAAAAAAGTGTTACCAAGTGTAGTACCACCATGTGTGCAACATCGCGTCCGATCTCCACATGATCAGCTACGCCGCCTTCCCACATATGCCTTGTGGGTTGACTTTTCCAAATCACAGCTATTTTCAATTTCATCCGAATTAAGGGAAATAATCTTATCCCAAATAAGGGGAATAATCACAATCCATCACAATTCACCCCTACACCGGCACGTGTAGTTTCGAGTATGGGCCTTATGACCCACCCTTCCTCGGTTTACTAATTATACTCCAAAAAACATTTTCGGTTTACACGCAAGGGAAACAAAATGACAAATATATTCACCTCATCATCTTCCACATTTCATAAGTCTCCATTAGTATTTTTAATCAATCACAACAATAATATTTCCTTGGCACTGTTGGCCATTCACAAGATTCGTTATTCAAGGCACGGTGGCCGTATTTCAAATTCCACAATTTCATATCTTTCCTTCCATGGATCATCACAACAAATATCAACATATATACTATTCCGGAAATCACAACTTTAATTTCATTGGAAATGAAGAATTTAAGCACAATCGGTTTCTTTCCAAGAAATAGAGTAAAAAGATTGGCAATCGATGCGCAAGTTAAAATCATAAACAAGTAACACATTATTCTATTTAAAAAAATAATAATTTTGGAACAGTTTAATCGAAGCTCATTTCATAATCTTTCTCACATTATCTTATTTCATTGGCACCACTAGCCACAAGTATAACTTTCATTCTATGCACGTTTGTCACACTCTATATCCCCAATTCACTTATTTCATTTTCAAACCTCTTTATGGATTATCAACAACAATACATTTTCAATCGAGACCTAAGGTACACATATGTGCAATTAAGAGTCTTAAGCATATCGAGTTTTGCTCACACAATTTGGCATACTAGCTTTCATTTGAAACACGACCCAAAGCCATAACATATTCTAATATGCAACCCATACTTTGAATGCATATCTCTTGCCATATGGCTCATTCGGAATAGGCAAGTTTATAAGAAAAAATCCGGAATATAGGAATTAGGAACTTGAGCCAACCATACTTGAAACTTACGGGAACGTCATAGAACTCAATTATAAGAGAGTAGTTTAGCCAACATACCTTGTTTGAGCTTTCTTAAGTTACTACAACGTCCCAACACATCTAGCAATAACAATCTATAGGAAGATAGCGAAAATCGGATAATAATTAGAAGGATTCACATGGTGTAACTCTCTTAGGAATTTTGTCCAACACCTAGTATGCAAAATAGACTATAAAGCTCTACAATGATAATCCATTCCTCCCTCAACCAATTTCAACAAAAAACTACACAAACTAGTTTGCTAAACTGACATACTAAAAGCTATTGATATATGCATGGCCTAATTCCAACTCCATAACCTAATTAAACCCATAAAAATTGCATGAAGATTTTTGGACAAGGTTTTACCCGGGTAGATGATGGTCTAGGGAATGGCTTCTTGATTCTTGAAGTTTGGTGCAAGATTGAATCATTAGAATGCTAGCTTTCTTCCTTCTCTCTCTAAAATTCTCTCACTTCTCTCTAAAATCATCAAATAATTGCCCCAAAATAATCCTCAAAGTCTATTTATCAAAATGGGGCCGAATTATAAAAATAGGAAAATGGACCCTCCGAACTTAGGTCTGCGATCGCAGAACTGAATGCAGAACAGGTATGCGATCCGCATAATCGACCGCAAAAGCGATGCCCAAAAACTTGGAAGATCTGTACAGGTTTGCGACCAGTTTGCGGTCCGCAGACCACTTATGCGGTCGCAGAATTAGCTATAGAATCTCCCAATGAAATTGCTCGTGGCGACAAAAGTGCGGAGCGAAACAAGTTTACGATCGCACAATGGACCGCGAAACATTCTTCAAAATTCAACAACTCCCTACTCAACTCAATGCTTATGCGGCTCGCAGAATGGATCTGCGGTCGTGAATCTGACCGCATAATTGGCCCTTCAGCAAAAAAAATTTCCACCAACACCTCGATGCATCCTTCAACCGAAAAAGTCCGTACCACGGCGAGCTTGTGATCCGTGAATAATTTCTACAACCCTTAATCACGAAAGCCTACCTCGACACCACGAAACCTTAAATTCTTTGGAGAAATTTTACGGGGCCTTACAATAGCTACCATATGTCCTTGCTAATTTTAGATTCGAATAATATTTATGTATATTCCAAATAGATGTTGTTTTTATGTTATTGTAAATCTAGGTCTGAGTGGTTCATGACTTGTACTTCTAATCCTTGGATTATTGTGTTGGAATTCAGTTATTTCATTTATTGATTTCTTATTTATTTTCAATGGAATTGTGTAACTATTATTTTGCTTAACTAGTATGTTGGGTTAGGTACCATCACAACTAGGTAGATTTTGGGTTGTGACAAGTTAGAATCCGAGCTCTATGTTCATAAGTTCTATGAGTGATGAGCAAGTGTCTAGTAGACTCGTACGGATCGGTATGATGACCTCCATGCCTATCTTCGAGAGGCTACAGGGCATCTAGGAAACTTCCAATCTTTCTTTCTTATCGCGCGACTTTGATTCAGCTTGAAGCGTATATCTTTGATTTCCTTCCATCCACTCGTATGTCATGTCGGACACTAGGTATCAACTGTGCATCAACGACTTGTGATGTCATGGATGAGGTGCGAGATGTGTTTTCTGTGTTGTGGAGATAGGCCAGTATGGAGGAGTTAAGGCCAGGTTTAGACCGCAGCTTGGGCTCGGTAGTTTCAGTTGTATGAGTATGTGCTTTTGGACTTATACGTCCAGTAATGTTCCTAGGAGTGAGATTGACGGCTCACTGAGTGGTTTGATAGCTATATGATGAGTATTATGCCATTGCTAAACGTGCTTAGATGATTTGGATATGATGAAAAGAATATCACCTGGGATGTGAAAGGACTATAGGTACTTGATTTTCTGTCTTGATGTGTTTTACAGTGTCGAGTTATGAGTGTGTTAGGGATCCTTCAGTTGCTTATTGTTGAATGAAGTAGACTCTTATGACTTGTTAACGAGTTTAGACTTTGGAAATTAAGTTATTGTATTGTATTTGTGACTCTGATAGGGCGTAGAGAGATGCCTGTTTGAGGCTAAGTAGGTGGGTTATTTCATGCGGGATGTTCTGAGGTTGTGTGATCCTTGTGATGATTTTGTGAAGAGTTTTCTTTCTACCCAATGGGATGCGTATGTGCGGCAATTTGAGTTCGGATTGCTAGAGGAAGTTTGCACGACTTTCACGAGCACGGATATGCACTTAGTAGAACATATGAGGTGTTTATGATGGGTGCTACATGAGCGTAAGAAGGACTTAGTTGAATTAGAGTGCGAGATTATTTCAGTTATGTAGTAAAGGTATTGTGGATTTTCGAATGTTATGTGCTAATGCTTCGAGCCAAGTGGGGAAGTCTGCTAACGACGATTAGATTGTATGATTGTAAGTTATATTAGTTTGGTCTTAGGCATACTTGTGGATCAGTTATGAGTTGAAGAGTTTGATTTCTAGGATGACTCGAATAAGTAAATTTCTGGATGCATGATGTATTACACTTTACGGATACATGGAAATCCTGGAGTGATTTAGGTTTGTTATTTCTGGTTGACGTAGTGTGCATGGAGAAGGGATTTGCTCAGTTGCTTGAAGGTGGGGTTTACTTCTCTTGGTGCTTGTGTGCTGATGGAGCACAAGTTATTTGGCTAGTTTTGGCGGTGCATTGGAGATTAGAGCAAAGTGAATGAGTCTCGAGAAAGTTCTAATGAGTTCAAGATTATTTGTGGTATTTAAGGACCTGCCTGATGTAAAGTGCTAAGATCTGATATTTGCATTCGATGGTGTAGGGACTTGCAGTATTTCTACATCATTATGGATTCTACATTTCAGTATTAAAGAGGTTAAAAAGACTACTCCAGATTCGCGGAAGGTATCTTCAGAGTGGGCATTTCGGTTGCGTTACTACTAGGTGTTTTAGAGGGAATACGGTGGCTTATAGGCCTTAAAATGACATAGTTTCATGCTAGTATCTTTGTGGTAAGCTCTGGGTTAAGGATCATAGTGTACTAGCAATGACAATTGTTAACTTGAAGGCAAGTCGAGATAGACTTAAAGAAATAGGTCAGCTTAGTAGTGGTTTGGATCAGCATATTAATAGAAGTGATTTGTTCCTTTTTGGTGAGACTCTAAAGGAGTTTTGTGGCAATACTCTTGTGCTTGGCAACCTGCATGACTTGGTGGAGCTAGAGGGATTCAGTTCTGATGGCTTGCTTCCGTGCTAATGCATTTCGAAGAGTTCTCGATGATTTTGACCATGGCTTGGGATAGATGTTTTCAATAGGCATGAGGAGTAGGTTGCGTGTTGTTAATTTTTCTCCTGGATGGGGCCAAGTGGAAGACTTTTGGCTGATGGTGTGACTATCCTACTTGGGATTCCGAATTAATAATGGAGTTTTCGTGTTTTCACATGATGGCATGATGGATGCGGTGCGATGTGTTGGATTGAGGTTTGCATCTATAAGGCTGCGGTTCCGTTCGAAGGGAAGGTCATGAGTTCTAGACAACATCGACGATTTCAAATGTTTAGAAGAATGCTGGAACTATTTTGTATCACCTAAGAAGGGTGCGCATTTAAGAAAGCACATTGTCTTCTGGACTTGCAGATGCTTGACTGGTATTACGGTAATCGCCTGGTTGATCGACTGCTAATGTTCAGATTTTTCCATGTGGCGCAAAAAAATTATTTAAGTATTTCTCGTGAGATGATTGCATATGAGGGAAGTGATAGTCATTTGATTGGTGGAGTTGGGATCGTACATGTAGATTCTTGTATTCTAGGGATTTGAAGACTAGGAGGGTCCTCAAAGGCAGATTGCTCATTGGTTGCGGATAGTGGAGGTATGTTAAGAGGTTGACAACTGAGGGCTTGTGTTATGGATAGGTTGTTGTGGGCCTTTCAGAGGTTATCTACCTATTTCGGGAGTATCAAAATTGATTTGGAGGCCATTGGTAGGCCTAATAAGGATAAGTATTATTCATCGGGTCAAATTAGTTTTCTCAGCACATTTATTGTTGAGGGTGTGCCCTTCGGTTAGAGTTGATCTTATTTGTGTCTGATATGTTCCATGTGTTACTCTTCTATGCTACGATGGGTTGTGAGATTGCTGACTATTTATCCACATGATGGAGTTCTGTTTGGACCTTGTGGTGGAATTCCAGCGAGATGGCTCTTGTGGTGTTGAATAGTTGATTGTGACTTTGTTATAGTCTTCCTGTTTGTTGTATATTCCGCTATATATTTCTTTATGGTTATGGTTATGCACTTCGCATGTTTGTTGTTGATATGCATATGTTTGTTGATTGTGAGCATCATGGCTCGAGGTATTCCATGTGGACCGATATATGGATTGGGTCACGCATCGTGGCAGAGCTATGTTGGGATATGATCCACCGTGCTTATTTTGTGTGTTTGGTTTCTTCTTTGTGAGATGGGTTCATAGCATTGTGCTTTGTGGCAGTACCTATTGAGCTTGCGGGACAGTTCTCTCACTTGATTCTCTTTCCGTCATTGGGTACATTCGGGTTGTTGCTTGTTTGGTGCACGTATTGGACAATATGTGGCTCAAGGTGGTGATGGTGTTGTATGTTGGTCTAGAAAATTGTAGTGGATGAGGTAAGGTTATTGAACCTAGAATGAGTACCATCAAAAATGATTATGGTATGTTTGGAGGTGAGATGATGTTATTAGTCAGCTTAGAGTTTGGCTATCATTCTTGACAGGAGAGAGAGCTCCATGACTTGTTGAACTTATGGGTAGTTATGGATATCTACGTGTTTCTTTCATACTTGGCAGTATACGAAGGTTCATAATGAGGTTTTATTTTATATAAGTTATATCCTTGGTACAATGGTTGTTATTGAACATCTATTGTGGTCAGGCGTTATTGCTATGAGTATCTGAGTTATGAAGTATATCATGTGATTATACTTTGGATTATGGTTATGGCTTGATACAGCTTGTTCTAGACTTATTCAATGTTTGTATGCAAGAATCGAGTCTTATAATGCATTAAATGTGGAGATTGGGTTCTAAGGTTTATAAACTAAGGTTGAAGTAAGGATCTTTAGATAAGTTGTGTTTTATGGATTGGGGATGACATGGGATCAACCATGGGAATGTGTGGTTAGGTTAATAGTGATTTGATGGCTTTTAAACAACTATTTGGCACATTCGAGGACGAACTTACGTTTAAGCGAGGGAGAATGTAACGACTCGACCGATCGTTTTGAGCATTTGCATTAAGTTCGGTGGGTTGACATATGTGTATTTGACCTCAGATCGAAGATTTTATTGTTTCATTAGGTCCTAATGGTGATCTTGGAGTTGGGCGTATGCCCGGATTTGCTTTCGGATGTTTCTAGAAGGCTTTGGCTCAGGTTGGAAAAAGTTGGCAATTAGAAGGTTTGGAAAGTTTATAGCTTTAATAGGGAGTTGACTTCAATATTATCGGGTTTAGATTGTTGTTCCGGGAGTTGGAATAAGTTCGTATTGTCATTTGGGACTTATGTGCAAAGTTTTGTTTGATTCCGGATTGGTTAGGTTTGAATCTGATGCTTGGTTCGAAGTTTGAAGTGTATGGACTTAAGAGATTGATCTTCATTGAAGATTCTCGGTTATGAAGTTATTTTGTGTGATTCATGGTTTTGTGTTTTGTCACTTGTAAACATGATTGGTCGGGGTCTTGAGGGGCTAGGGTCAGTTTCGGATGGGTTACACACCATTTTTCCTTCATGTTTGATTGTTGTTTTTACTTTTTTGCGATCGCATGACGAAGACCGCGATCGCCATGTGTAAGTTGGAGTTGGGCATTGTTCCTTTACGCATTCTGAGTGGGGGATCGCGTTCGAGCAGAGCTTAAGTGGTTTGGCCATCTCATTCGCAGAATTGCGCTTCAGCGTGGCAGTTGGGGGTTTCTATCTTCGCATCCGCATGGGAATGAATGCGATCGCGTAGTTTTGTTGCCTGTGGTAATCATTTTCGAGAGGGCACTGTAGCGAACGTGAAGTGTATTTTTGTAATGTTCGTCTTTATTCCTCGAGATCGAAAAGTGGGTCATGTGATCGTTAAGGGTTTACCTGGAGCATTGTTATAAACACTTTATTTCGGACTATGAGCTTATTTTATCACATTTGGGTTTTGGAGCTCGGAATTGGGTGATTTTGGAGGGGATTTCATGATTTGGATTGTGGTATTTATTTTTGATTCGATTTTGATTATTTTTGCATGATTCCATCTTTGATTTCGGCTTTTGATTAATGAATCTAAACGAGAAATTAAGAATTTTTGTCTAAACTTTTGTAAAGTGAATTATTGAGATATGAACTTCAATTCATAGTCGGATTTGAGTGAAACTAGTATGGTTGGACTTGTATTCGAATGGGTTGTCGGAATTTGAGAGTTTTGTCGGGTTTCAAGATACTAGCTTGTGCTGACGTTTTGGTTGACTTTGAGTACTTGATTAAAGATTCGACCTTTATCATTTGGGTTTATTTCCTATAGCATTATTTGATATTTTTGAGTTGCTTTTGGCTAGTTTCGAGCCGATCAGAGGTCGATTCATGCGGGATGGCACTTCTAGAGTATCGATTTGGCTTGCTTGAAGTAAGTATCTTATCTAAACTTGGTCGAGGCACTAGTTGCTTGGGTTATTTGTGATAGATGCGTGCTATGAGTGACGCACATGTGTGGGGTTTAGCCCATGTACGTGAACTGGGGTACATATTCATGGTCGGGGTAGAGCTTAGGTTATGATATGCCTTGAGTTGATTGCTAAGCGTTATCCTGCGATGTTCCTCCTATATGTAGCCCTTTTATGAGATGTTTGTAACATGTTTGAGGTTAATGGAGGTTAATCTCCTAATTGAACCTGATAAATTGACACTTCCATGATGTATTTGCCTGATCGAGCTGTGATAGCACACTTTGCACATGCATACACCTTGGCATGTCACTTATACCAGTCCAGGAGTATTAAATTTGATGTTCATTGATCATGTACATGTGTTCTTGTATATCTGCTTTATGTGTGATATGAGTTGGATTGGTAGATTGTGATCACGTCGAGCGGATTGTGATATTGAGCCTGTCACCATGCAGGATGTATTGTGATATTGAGTCTGTGACCATTCGGGGGCGGATTGTGATATTGAGCCTATGACCACGCAGGGCGGGTTGTGATATTGATCAGGTGACCACTCCGGGAGGATTGTGACATTGAGCCTGTGACCAGGCCGTGCGGATTATTGTAGCACCTGAGTTGTCCCTGCATCGTGTGGATATGGATCCATCCCCTAGGGTCACCCTCTCATGTTTTTTCTTGATGGTGTACACACGGATTGTGAGAAACCGACAGGTCTCTGGTTCATGTGGGCTTTGGGAAAGCCGATCTATGGTTTGGATCGGTTATTGAAATTCTGATGTATGCCTTAGAGTCGTAACGTGATTTGTATTTGGATCGGGTTGAACGCTGCAACAGATTGTTTGATTTGGTTATTGCATTTCATCTCTACTTCCTTGTGTGATTACTTGATTTATATGCATATCTTCTTTATATACTAGATTGTTGACTGAGTTGAGTACGTTAAATTATTGTGTGCACAAAGGTGGTTTTTATCTGTGACTCGTGACTTGATCATATTATTGTTTTGTGCTTGTTAGATTTATTAACCGTACAGGTGATTATCAAGTATCATTTATAATTCTGGCCACTATCACCTCGCCGAGGTTAATTATAATACTTGCTGAGTACATTGCGTCGGTTGTACTCATACTATAAATTCGCACCTTGTGTGTAGATCTTGGAGCTGAAATGCTGAGGATGATGGAAGCTGGCACCAAAAATTTATCGGTTTTCTGGATATAGCTACCACATGTCCTTGGTAGGTTTAGATTAGAATTCTGTTTATGTACATTTCAAACAGGTGTTGTATTTATTTTCATTCCAGGTTTAAAAATCTAAGCCTTAGTGGCTCATGACTTGTACTACGAATCCTTGGGTTATTTCATAAGAATTCAGTTATTTCACATATTAATTTTTTATATATTTTCAATGGAGTTGCGTAACAATTATTTGGCTTACCTAACGAGTTGGGTTAGGTGTCATCACGACTAGGTGGATTTTGGGTTTTGATACTCAAACTCAACTAGCTAAGATCATGTCTTCTCCTTGGTTGGATGAAGAATTCGTGAATTGGTGCCAACTCATGGTAATCAAAGATCAAATGACCATGCCTGGCCTTTTCAGAAAACAACTGAGAGATCAGTATCATTTGTATCAAAATTATTGTTTCAATGTGGCTGCACAAAGCCACACATCTTCTTCCAACCTATTGGAAACCCAAAGCCACATAGCCTTCTTATGTCTTGTGGTTCCTAAAAGCACCACACAAAAATCAATGGAGGCTAAAAGCACAATTACACACACTGGATGTCTACTAAACATCCAACAAAACACAAGCACAGTGCGTTCTGCACCCAATCAGGCACTTTCTTCATCAGTGCCACAGCCTATTTCTTCAAGCAAAGGCTCCTCCTCCGAGGAACCCTCTTACATTAAGAATGAAAGTGTCTACAACTTATTCAAATTGAACCAAAATTTTGGCATTCCAACCCTTAAGAGGTAGATAAGCAAATACTTAACCCTTCTGCCAATTTCATACAAAAAAACTCACAACTATACCCAAATATACTATGAGTTCATTCTCAAAAATACAAGATTTTTCTTATTTAAATCCACAAAGATAAGTAGACTCAGTCATATGTCACATATACTACGGTGTAGATTAACAAAATAATGTCAACAAAAGAATGGGGAACAGATCCAGCTAAATACAAAAAGCTTTCTTAGCCTTTTGATCCACAACTTTATAATTACTATGACTACCAGGAAGCATGGAGGAATCACCTTCTAAAACTAACTTGTAAAACATTCATAATTTATCCTCTAGGCTAAACAATTAACCTCTGAATTCCCTTAATGGTTCGTCTATTAGTGGTGGCCTGCTTATGGTCATAAGGTTGAAATTCTCTCTTCGCTTGTAAAAGAAGGATATGACTATTTTTGCCACAGGTTTTCTAGTGAGCAACAAATACTCATACTTCTCCAATTTTCCCATAGATTTTATATCCCATAGACCTACTCCCAAAAGTTTTCCTTCCACAAGTCAGAAGGATAGAAAAGACTATCGTGGATAGACCTCCAAGGCCATTACAAGTGTTATAAAAATTGGGATCCATCTGAAGCCTATGTTCCAGCAGTAGATGAATGATTTTTGGCTAATCCACAATATCTAGCTATAACAGATGCTGCCCAAATTTAGTTTTACAGCAAAAATCCATTGCAGCTGCACAACTTGCCAGTTCCAGCAGCAAGCTTGATTTTATCCAGCAAATCAAGATAGAAATTTCAAGTCGATAATGTCGAGCATCTTTTTTTGAAAAATCGTCATTATCGTCATCAGAAGAAGACCCCGATATAATTGTTTGAGAAAATAAGGGATTACATCCGCATGACAACATATTGACATCATACAGCTGACATCAGCAAATATTTACTCCTAATGACATCATCAATGACATTAGAAAATACTTTCTTGTTTTTAGTTTTTGGCTAAAAATACCCCCCCCCTCACTTGTAAAAACACACTACCCTACCACTTGAGAAATAATTCACTCCCTCTCTCTAGAATTGGCTAGAGCTTCTTCCCTCTAGCATACTATTATAAGTTATTGACTTGTAATATCAATTTTTCAGTTTGAAAAACAATCAAATTTATATTTGTATTACTCTTGCATTATGGTGGGCTAAGCCACCTAATTTATTTTGTTGTATTTTATTTATATGATCGGCTTTGTCACCTGTTATTAGTTATTGCAGTCTAACTGTATCTTCTACAGGTTTAATTATCTTGTTGTCACTTCCTTCGTACCCTTCTCCTTTATATTTCCCCTAATTTTTTAGTGGCTTCGCTTCCGGTCCCCTTGGTATCAGAGCCACAGGGATAATTAGGGATTATTATTCTTATTTATAACTTGCTCTTATGTGGTATTGATAGATCAATAAACTTAGATCTATAAATACATAGCTTATTTTATATATATTTCTTAAATCTTGTACTTTTTAAAGAAAATCTCTTAACGTTGGCACTGTGATCCTTCCAGATATGCATTGTAAGCAAGTTTCCTGAGAAAAGTGGATATGATAATTCTCAGTTGGCTTGAAGATGGTTATTTATAAATCTTTGAGTAATCCGAAAGAACAACTTCTTAAAAGATAATAAGATTTAACTATTATTTATAAGAGAAGACGTGTATCCAAGATTGAAGTTAGATCTTACTTTTCTACATAATATTAAGTTAAGAACTTAAATATTATCCTTATGGAACCCAATGGTTTCTTGGACCATGAACAAGAAGCATTAAAGTTATTATTGTTATTTTTTACCTAAATACTTGCAGATCTGACAATGACTTTCTTCCACCCTTTCTCGTCCCCTTCCAAAAAATCCTTCCATTCTCCAATATCTTTCTCTTCCTACTCATCATCCTCCTCTAATCATGTACTCAAAGGTGAAATTAGCTTTCTAATTTTCACTAATCAATTGATGACTGGAAGATCCCTAAACATCCACAGTCGGCCTTTTACAAGTCTTCGCGATGGCCTTAACTAGTTTTTTTTAAAATCCAAATCCACTAGGCAGTGTGCCCAAGGTTAATTTTCATAAATACAAAGTAAGGTACAATAATGGAGGGGGACATAGACCTTACCTCCCAAGATAAAATGTGCACATTCTTGATCATAAAGGGATGACAATCAAGTATGCCTAGAAAGCTATGATGAGTTAGACCTATGATGCTGTAATGATTGTCTATCTTATAAGATCGATAGACGATCATCGTTACAATAATAGTGTGAAGTGAATCTAGGTCAACTATACAAAAAAGTACGTGTATTCCTAAATCTACTAAGTAAGTGGGTTCAAGTAGTATCCTCCATGTACAATTGGATCTACTTCTAGTAAAAGGAGGGAGTCGTCTAGGTGATGTATCAGATATCAGGTGATAACAATCTTCAATTTTGCTTTGGCATTGATAGCAAAGAAAACATAATTGAAGATAGCTAGCAAAAAGTGACCATGTAACTGGGCAGTAGTACTGGTATTGTCTAAACTGTGTGGCAAAGGGGAGAGTTGTCTTCATCTTCCATTGAGTGTGATGATTAGTATGCTGAAGAATGTCCTGCTGATGAAGTCTTATAAGATGGAAGTACAGGTGAGGAAAGTTTGCTTTAAGGTTTTCCTGCACTGGTGGCTTCTGTTGTTGTCTGCTGCTGCAAAGGTGAATGTTGCTGAGTTGATGATTGAGTTCTTAGCCTTTCATTTCTGTGCTGAGGCATTCTTGTGTGGTACATGTGTTTTCTAATGAATGTAGTTCTTTCTGAACCTGGTGCAATGCTGGTATGACTGTGCTTCTGAGGCTGCTGCACTCCTAATAGTCTTTATGTATATTCCTATGCTGCTGCTGCTGATTTCCTTGTGTCCTTATTGCTTGTAACTTTTGTTGTGTTTTTGTGTCTTGTAGCTTCTGTTGAAAGGATGAATGTCTGTCTATGTTGCTACTGTTGTTGTTGGTATTACTGCTGATGTTCCTGTTGCTGTTGCTGCTACCACTGCTGCTATTGCTATTGCTGCTGCTGGAGTTGTTACTGCTGCTATTGTTGCTTTTGCTGCTGTGGAATTGTCTGTTAGCTGCATAATGTATGTGAGAAGATTGCATTGTGTAGATCCTGTGTACAACAGCATGGAGGGAGTTTAATGGTGCTTGCTTCAGTTGCAATAGGATGAGCACTAAAGGTGCAAATACCACACATTGCAATTGTAACAAGGACCTGAATCCATCCAAGCTATCTGATTTTTGTGTTTCAAAAGTTGATTTATGCTATGTTTATGTGGTTTGTAACTGCTGCTGGAATATTGGCTGTCTTTTGCTGATGCTATTGGTACTACTGGAGGGTTGTTTGTTGTGTGGCTTATGCTTGTGAGAAGGTTGCACCTGTGTTTCTGTGATTTGCAGCTTCTGCTGAGATGCTGAATGTCTATGTATCTTGCTGCTGTTCCTGCAATTGCTGTGGTTTTTGTTGCTGCTACTACAGCAGTTATTGCTGTTGCTGTTGCTACTGTTATTTCTATGAGGTAGTGTCTGATTCAATCCTGCCATGGCTTGCTTGACTGTATTTCTATTGCTGCTGCTGCATTCCTTGAAGTCTGCCTGTGCTTGTGTGTGCTGCTCTTGTTGGTTACCTTGTGTTTCTGTGGCTGGTAGCTGCTGTTGAAGTGGTTAGTTTGTATCCATCTTGTTGTTGTTGGTGTTGTTGCTGTTGTTGCTGTTGTTGCTAGTGTTGCTGCTGCAACTGTTATTACTGCTATGGTTGATGTTGCTGCTGTTGTTGTTGTTGCTGCTGTTACAGGGTTGCTGTGGAGCTGTGTATTGAGGTGATGAGCTGTGTTGTTGCTGGCTGCTGCTTTGGTTATGTGATTAGTGGCTGCTGTTGAGGTGAGGCTATTTTCTGCTGGTGTTGTTGCTTCTACTAAAGGGTTGTGTGCTGTTGGTCTTGTGCTTGTAAGGAGGCCGCACTGCATTATTGGCCAGCATTGCAATGCTGGACTCATATATGTTTGTGTGCTACTTCTGCTGGCTGCCTTGCGGTGCTGTGGCTTGTGGCTTGTGCTGAGCTAGTGAGTGGCTGTTCCTCTTGCTACTGTTACTGCTGTTGTTGCGACTGAAGGGCTGTGTATTGTCTGCCTGATGCTTGTGAGGAGACACAAGATTGTGAGATTGTGTATTAGCTCGCTGATGAGTGCTGCTTTGTGTGCGATGGTGGTTGTCATCAGCTACTGTTGTTTCTGCTACTGGAGGTTACACCAATTACCAAGGTAGTGATATGATAGGCATTATCATTCACTACACCTTTAGTAGTACATTGGACAGACCAGTATTCCTGCAAGATTAGCAAAACAGGTTATGGGAGAAGAGGGGCCAAGAGGTTGCTGCAGTTGGAGTGATTGTGACACTGTGTGTTTTAGTGTCATCCCTTGCAGTTACAGTAATGAGTTTATTCTATGTGTTGCATCTGCAAAATTCAGCAAAAATGTTATGAGGGGAGATTCCTGCTGGACACAGTAAGGGGGTGCACTGGTGGAGTCCTGCAATAGATCAAACAGAATGAGTGGAGAGTAAAATGCTTCTACCCTGTTGTATGTGTTACTACTTTTGGTGGTGTTACTACAACCTAGATGTATAGTATCTAGTAGTGTTGCTGCTGTCTTAGTATATATGTTCATGGTACTCATGTAGCAGCAGCATTGTGTATCATGTGTGGTGGGAATTTGAGCCTTTTGGACGTCCTATGCCTAAATGCTGGGGTGCTTTGACAGTCCAGGTGAATCTGCCCCCTTATATGTACAGGTAGTTCCTGTTGGCTATTGTAATGTCTCATGGAGGTGAGGTCATGACTTAGCTTTGACAATGAGTCAGTTAGGCAATTGGCTTCTCTCAAAACATGAGTGCACTTAAAAGGAGTATAATGCTGACTTAGATTAATGATTTCCTGAACTAACATGCATATGGTCCATGGTGGCTTAGACTTTCCTGTTACCCATTGAGTGAACATCTCAGAGTCTGTTTCCAACTGGAGTTTGGTGTAGCCATTTTGCATACACCAGTTGATGCCAATGAGGGCTGCTTGAGTTTCTGCTAAATTATTAGTGCCCTCTCCCAGTGGACTTGAAATAGCATGAATGAAGTGGCCTTGATGGTCTCTAATGATGATCCCTGCTCCTGTCTTCCCAAGGTTGCCTAAAGCACTACCATCTATGTTGATTTTGACATATCCCACTGCTGGTTTTAGCCAAACTACTTGCTGTATATTGGTATGATACTGTAAGCTTTCTTATAGCCAGGTACATTTTTGGCCAGTTGACTTGCCATTTGATGTTGGCATACGATGTTCTGAGCTATAGGAGCATGTCAAAAGTGATGGAATACAAAGTTCTTGTTACAGATGATGTTTTTCCTCCATATTTAGCTGCACATCTGTTCTTCCACAGGTTCCAGCATATGATGATTGGCAGTGTGTCTAAGACCAGTTTCTGCACCTCATTTTCTCTTTTTTGCAGCCACCAGTTCTTTAACTTCATTGTTAGGGACTGCCGGTGACTTTGAATCTCAATCGGTGCATTGAAGTGCTTCCAGATGATTTGAGCAAAATGACCTGAGTTAAGTATGTGAGCACTATTTCATTCCCTTCTTTGGTGCAACATACACATTTGTTAACACTTGGAGCTCCAAACCTAGCTACTCTGTCATCTGTGGGCAGCTTGTTTCTCAATGCTCTCCATAGGCAAAAGCACCATTTGAAGGGTATTTTCTTGTGCCAGGTCATCTTATTTGTGAGCAGTACCTGGTTCCTTTCTCTCAACACAGTCCATGCTGATGCACAGGAGAATTCCCCAGAAGCAGAAGGCTGCCATATTGGTGTGTCATTGATGTGGGGGTTATAATGGATTTTGATTTGGAGAATGTGTGAGATTATGGACAGGGGAGCTATTTGAGATGTTATTTGACTGAGTTTTTGAATATCCCATTGCCCATCAGTCCAGTAATGTGAGACCTTGATGTTACCAGGCCTGCCCTGTCCTTGTCTGAAACTAGCTAAGTGCCAAATACCTAACCAATTATCCAACCAGAAGCTAGAATTTCCTAAGTGCGATCTCCATCAAATGTGATAATCAACAGTTTCTTTGTTGAGCATCATTCTTCTCCATGTCTGTGACTGTCCAGAGCTCCATTTTTTTGATCTGGGGTGTGATCTCTTACAGTATTTGGCCAGTAAGAAATTGCTCCATAGTGTCTGCTTGGTCCTAAATCCCCACCATTGTTTGTATTCCATAGATTTACAAATCTCTGCTGTAGGTCTCAGTCCAATGCCCCCTTCTTCCAGTGGGTATGATAGTGTGTGCCATGAAGCCCAATGGTATTTGTTCCTTTCATTGTTCAATCCCCATAAGAAGTTAGCTGCCAGTTTCTCTATCTGTTTAAGGACAGTTTTTGGAGGTGTGACTGCTGACAGCAAGTGAATAGGGAGTGATTGCAAGACTTTCTTGATTAAGGTCAATCTATCCCTATAAGATAATAACCTGCCATGCCAACCTCTTATCCTACTTAGCACTTTAGAAATGATACCATTGAAGTGCATAATCCTTTTCCTGCCAGTGTATAGGGGACAGCCTAAGTAGGTTAGAGGGGATTACTTTTTGGTAAAGCCTGTGACCTGCTGAATTCTCCTGGTAGTATACTGGAAAGCAGAGGGGGCATTCATAAAATAACTTTTGCTTTTGTTGATCTGCTGCCCAGATGTCTGCTCAAAATCTTGAAGGACCTTCATGATCTTCTTTAAAGAAGTTCTGCAGCCTGAGGTGAAGATGATCACATCATCTGCAAAGCTCAGATGTGTGATTTGAGGTCCTCTCTTTTCCATATAGAAGCCATTGAAGAACTGATCATGTGTGAGGTTGTTGAGCATCCTAGACAGTAATTCAGCCCCAAGAATGAGGAGTGAAGGGGCTAGAGGCTCCCCTTGTTTTAGACCTCTAGTGGAATGAATGAAGCCAAATCTTGTGCCATTGACTATGACGGAGTACCAGTTGTTGGACATTGTTCTTCACACCATGTCAATGATTCTTTCACTAAATCCCATTCTTCTCATCATTATACATGTGAAGGACCAAGATACTCTGTCATAAGCCTTTGCCGTATCCAATTTGATCATTACATTAGCACCTATGTTTGGCTTCTTGATTCCCTATACAATCTCCTGTGCCAGCATAATATTCTCAGAAATACTTCTGCCTTTGATGAAGCCAATCTGATTTGGGGAGATGATCTTGGGGAGAATAGGTGCAATTCTTTTGGAAATAATCTTGGATATAATCTTATTGATAAAATTGCTCATACTTATAGGTCTAAATTCTGACAAATTGTTAGGTAATTCCACTTTAGGTATCAGCACCAAGCATGCTTGTGTCACGTACCTAGACATTGATTGACCATAGAATAATGCCTTCACCATATTGAAGAGATCAAACTGGATGATATCCCAACAATGCTGAAAGAATTTTCCATTGAGGCCATCTGGACCTGCAGCACTGGATGGATTCATTGAGAAAACAGTGTATTTAAGCTCCTTCATTGTAGGATCTTTGTTGAATTGATGATTATCTTCTTATGCAACCAGTGTAGGGATGCAAGATAGAAGATCTTCCCTGATGACACCCCCAGGATCAGTGAATAGGTTGTGGAAATGGTCACAGACAGCTTCACATATTGCTTCATCTCCATATATCCAATCATTGTCGTCATTTTTAATTTTGTGGATATACAAATTTCTTCTTCTACCTCTGATCATACTGTGGAAGTATTTGGTGTTAGCATCTCGATCTTTAAACCATTGTAATTTTGTTTTTTTTCTTCAGGACATCCTCTTCAATCTTCAGATGTTTGACATATTGAGCAGTGAGTTCATGGGCAATTGTTCTATCTGATTCTTTGTTGGACTGTGCCCAGAGCTCTTCTGCTTTTCTGACTTTCTCTTCAAATTCCTTGACTTTCTGGAAAATATCCCCATATTCTTATCTGGACCATTTGGATAATTCTTTGCAAAGTGCTTTTGTTTTTTGATTGAAAATCCACATTGCATTTCCAGTGAGTGGTGTATTCTAGACTTGTTGTACCAGTGGCAAGAAGGTTGCATTTTCTATCCAGCAGTTCAGGAATTTAAAATACTTTGTGGCATTATCCTGTCTGACATTGATTTCGATGAGAAGAGGGGAATGATCTGATCCTGTAGATGCCAGGTGTGTAATGGCAGTAGCAGGATGTGCAACAAGCCAGTTATCATTAGCTAGTCGCCTATCCAGTCTTTTCCAGATAATTGAACAAGGGCCTCTGCCATTAGACCAAGTGTATCTAGGTCTATAGTATCCAAGGTCAATGAGTCCACTGTCCTCAATCATGCTAAGAAACTCCAGAATTTTGTTGATTTGGTATGGAATACCCTCTATCTTTTCTTCAATTGATGCAGTCACATTGAAGTCCCTAATGGCACACCATGGTACACTAGAGTTCTGTGATTTGATCCTTAGCTTGTCCCACAGTGGTCTACTCAAAGGAGGTTTGCATTTAGCATATGTGACTATGAGATGGAAAATTTCAGCAGCCTCAACATGTTTTAACTCAATTGTGACTTGCTGTTCATCTTGGTCTCTGATAGTACCAGAGAAGTCCTTATCCCAGAAAATCCATATCTTGTCATTGATGTTGGAAGCTACATGATGCATAGATAGTTGGGTTTTGGTATTGGTTGATATGTGAAGAGTCTAGGAATGGTTCAAGAATGGCTATGAGGGAGAGTTTATGGATTTGTTCTAGTGTTTTGAGTCTCTCAATGGCTCCAGAGCTTCTAATACTTTTGATATTCCATATAAGTGTACTGATCATTAAAACAACGAGGGGGTGTTGGAGTTTGGTGGGACAGTGTTCCTTGTAGCAGCCATGCTTCTTGCGATCCTTGGTGATGTGTTATATATTTTAGGAGATAATCCCTGGTTCTGAATGATATCATTTTGATGATGTTCCCCATTAATGGCTTCTGCAAGGAGATCACAATGTTGGTCCTCTTCTGTGGCATCATCGAGTACAGCTTCTTCCTCCAAGCCTCCTCTCATCTCATCCTCTGAAAGAATAAGTCTATATTCATCATGTTGTGAAGAATTATTTAGAGGACATTCTTCTAGTGGAGCAGGTGCTAGAGCAGTGTGTTTATTCAAATCCTTCTGAATGGAGCTATTTTTCTCTTGTCTGTCCTGCTCATTGGCATGTAACAAAGGTTGTGAAAGGGAGGGGTCTGGCACAAGGTCTCGATATGTTTGCGATTTGTTGGCAGTATCAACATCAGGGTTCCATTTTAAGTCGGCAGCTGGGCTTTGGTATGGAGTAGTAGGGTCCTGAAGGTGCTGATCTGTTATAGGTTCATTGATAGAGATTCCTGCAGACTGTTTTCTCATGGCTTTTCTCTTCTTCTGAAATCGGCTTATTTTTGGATTTAGGGGATTGTATGCTGAAATCTGACACTGCAGGAGCTTTCCCTTTTAGGAGTCTCCTTATAGCATCTTCCTGCTGATCAATCTGGTATTCATCTGAGCTGATTATATCACAAGTATCTTCTCTCATTGCAACAACTGTATGGGGCTTTGCAGTAAATGGTGCAGGGGCATTGACGGGGCCATCCTATGGTCAATCAATTGTGCTCTAGCACACTCATGCAAAACATGAGGAATCCCAACCCCAATAGGTACCCTATCTTGCAAAACACTGGTTTTCTCCTGACATTTCTCCATTCCTCCATGAACTTCATGAACAACAGGTATAAAAAGGGGATCTTGGGAATGGGATACAGTGTTGGTTCCTCCAGAGATATGAATGGAATTCAATATTTCTGGGGCTACCTGCTGGGATGTAGAGGGTATACCTGACTGTGTAGTTCTGATGGTTTCATGTGTGGGTGCAACAACAGCAGGCTGTGTTATAGTTTGCTTTGGTATGTACATCTGCTGTTGCTTCTTGCTGGCTTGGCAGTTACCTTTGAAGTGCTTCTTTTTCTGTGTTTGTCATTCATGTTGTGCTGGTGTATCTCCTGAGATTTGGTGTTCTTTGCTCTTTTGGTGTTCCTCTGCTTTTTGGTTAATAGTCTGCTCCTTTGCTGCCTCATTTGCATTGTGGTGTTGGTGTCTGGTCGTTTGATTACCCCTGAGCTGATTATCTTTGGTGTGAGTTGAGGTTGTGATCTGTGGTTCTTTCTCTGCAGCTGATGTTTCTTCCTTTCTTCTTTGATTTTCCTCCTCTTTTAGCTTGACTTGACAGGCTTGAAGTGAATGACCCTGATGTCTACAGTAGGTGCAATACTCAGGGAGATTATCATATTGAATCTGGAGCCATTGACCTTCTCCATTGACATCCTCAACATATCCAAGCTAGACATGAGTAGGCAGATCTTTGGTGAGATCAACCTGCATTTTGATCTTTGCAACACTACCTCTGGTTTTTTGAAATGAAGCAAGGTCCAAGAACAGGGCTTTACCAATAGGTGATAATAGTGGAGTCAATATCTCCATATAATAGAGATGTCATGGCAGTTCAGGGATGACAATCCATATAGGAACAATTGGTGTATCTTCATTAGGCTTGAATGCTGGGTTCCATGATTCCAGATTAATCATTTGACCCTGTATGTACATATATTGCTTGGTCCATACTGTGGCATGAACATACTCATTATCAAGGTCTATATATACAGTTCTGGCATTGAAATGAGCTATCTTGACCCCTCCTCTGAGTCCAGTTTGAGCTATGAAGCTCTTTCTAATTTTCTCCATTCTAGGCATGGTGTTAAGAAATTTCCCTATCACTGTGAATTTGCATCTATCTGCACACTTGACCATGTAGTCCTCCCTCTTGAATATCACAGCTGGCCTCCCTTGCTTTGTGGTAATAGCAGGTGGGGTGAATTGAAGTGGGGTGATTTCTACTTCGTGTCTAGCTCTCAATCTAGTGACATAGGACTGGGTGGCAATGTGGGGAGGAGGGTAATTACTGGATTGAGTCTTAGATTTGGTGGAGGTGCTAGGTGCTTGAGGTTTGCTGATAACTGGTACTGCTTGAGGTGCTGGTGTGACTGCTTGAGGTGCTGGTGGCTTTGTTCCTTTCTTGGACTGTTTTTGCTTATCAAAGTTAGAGGAAATCTTGATGGGGACTTGAATTGAGGTTGATGGCTGTGTCTTAGTGTGCTTATCAACATCAGAAATGACAATATCTAATTGCAGTTGCTGCTGTTGTTGAGCAGGTTGCGTTTCTTTTGTAGTAGCCACTGGGCTAGCGCCTTTACTAGTACTTGTAGATGCGTGCATTGTGGGATTTGCTGTCATTGAAGTTGCCTGGGACAACAGGTGACCCTTGTATAACTGCTGAGTTATCACCCCAGCACTGTCAACCTGTTGCATTCTAGTGGGAGGGGAAGAAATTTGATCACCACCTTTTTGATGCAATTCTTGTACATTTGCTTGACGACTACTTTCCTTATGACATTGAGATGATTGAGGAGTGACATGATCGCACAATTGAGCTGCTACAGTGTCACTGGCATTTCGTCGAACATCTGGGGTGCTCGACATTGTCGGATTCTCCTTTTGCAATGTTGTGGAAATTGATTGAACGAAAATTGGAATCGAGGAGGGGGAAAAAATCTCCCGGACATCAGGAATCTTGAGCCATTTGGTTTAGCAGAACATCATGCTCGACCAACTGTTGCATTTCTGGGCAGTTCAATTTGTCGGAGGTGTTGATTTCGTCGGTGGACTTTTCCAAATTTTGGAGGGGAGGTCGGAATGAGGTTGGAGAAGAAACTCCTACACTTGAAATGACTCGATTTGGCCCAGGAACAATCGAGGAATTTTTTGGAACTCCCAGGCGATTCTACGCTACAATGATCCTTCTGCTATTCTGCAAATCTGTATCAACTAGGATGTTGTTTTGAGGTGCTGTTTGTTGAAGATGATGCACACTAGCAAGACGAAGATCTTAGGACTGGTCCGGTGGTTTTCCATCGGACGATGATGGAGAATCGAGCATCTGAAATCGGCGACAGCACTGTTCACTTCAGTCGCCTTGTACGGAGAGAGTTTATGTTTTGGGTTCCTTAACTAGTTATTATCATATTTCAACAATTGAGCACCATTCCTCTTGAATCAAATCATGAGGAAATTAGACTTTAAACACTAAGTCTATAGGAAAATTTAGGCGAAAATACAACTATCTCCATTTTGGTTTTGTGAAAATTTTAGCTATACCTCTGTCCCTAGAAGACCTAGATACATCTCTATTCCTCTATCTTAGAGATTCTAGATTTCCCTCCTAGGAATGGTAGAAACCAGCCTTTGCAGTGATCCAATTTACTTTGATTGTTTTTCATATGTTACAGTGTCTCTTAGAGATAGATATATCCTAGATTCTTTAACACTCAGTGTCAAAACAACAAATTATAAGACCAAAATTGGATCTCTACCAGTAGCCATTATTTATAGAAAAAGTATAAAGTCATCATTTGAACCTTTAATACTGGAGCCATGAAAACTGTTACGACCCAAAAAATTCAACTAGTCGTGATGGCAGCTAGCCCAACCTGCTAGGTAAGCCAAATAGCAGTCAACATAATGATACATAAATTAATTTGAAATCAATAAGAGAAGTAACTGAATTCCCACACAATATCCCAATGATTGGTCGTACAAGTCTCGGGACACTAAGACTTAGATTTACAAAGTTGGTATGAAATAATACAATATCTATTTGGAATATATATAAACATAATTTAAAATCTAATACAACAAAGGACAAGTAGCAGCTGTATCCGGAAGGTAGGTATATCTTCAATGCCAGCTCCCGCCATACACAGTAGCACCAACTCCAAGTTTTGCACAAAGGATCCACAAGTATAATATGAATAACCTCGACCTCATGTACTCAATAGAAGAATTAACGAGATCGGAAGAAGGTCAGAGTCCAACACCAATAGCCCAATAATAACTCGTAATACTATAATAAACATAGTAAAAATGATTAACTTAAATAGTATTGTGCTCAGCTCGTTCACAATTAAGGGAAAGTGGACACGTTTTTCAAGTATAACAATCAAAATCCAAATCATACCACTGAAATCAATTAAACATGAGTTTATAAAAAAGAACTGTGTTTTTCAATTCACAACCTCATATAAGACTTTCATTTAGCAGTTAGCATGAGGAAATACATCTCTATGCCTACATGTGAAGTCATCAAATGTCACATTACAATTTAGCATGAGAAAAATACATCTCTATGCCTACATGTCAAACATATATGTCACATACATAATTTCACGGTGCTATCATCAAGTACACTCACTCTCAACAAACTCAAGGTACCTGGTTCAAATGCCCTACTTCATCACACACACAATCACTCAGCACTGTACGGGTGCCTAGCACAAAGCCCCTCACCAAATCACGTGTATATATCACGTGCCTGTACTCACTGCTGGCATGCCATACTCCTGAGGGACGGATCCTGCCCAAGCGATAATCCATATCACATAGCCCAATAGTGGGTCCTGGTGCACATGTAGCCTCGAAGTCAATACCACTTAGTCCAATATGGGGCCTGGCATACGCACCACCGCAATATTAATATAATCGTTGTGGCACATAACCCGATCTAATATTACTCACAACAAGGCTCAACGGCCCACATCAATTATCAATCTGCTCAAGTCTCCATATGCCATCTCACAGAAATATAATCCAATTAAATAACACAGAATATCACAATATGCCTCAAATATAAGTCAAACTCGTGTCACGTACAAGGACACTAATAAAATGGGAGACAACATATGAAAAGTGCAAAGAGACGGATATATAACATGCGGATGTAACTATCATGATTTTGCAGTCTTAGGCAAATAACTCAACATGGCGAGAATTGCCCTATCATATCTCAAACAATTAAGCAAGTGGCTTATACATGATTTGTTGGATGAATAATATCTCACATAGTCATATAAATAGAGAAAACATGATATCAAAGAAGCATGATCGCAGAACAAGGCACATAATAGCCCAAGAACCACCCGGATCATGAGTACCTCGATGCACGCACACACGCCCGTCACCTTGTGCGTGTGTCACCCCCAACACATCTCAAATACCATAGTTTTCAGAGATAAATACCCTCAATTCCTAGTTTAGATATGTTACTTACCTCGAACACGCCAAGACAATACCGAAAAAGCCAACTCTAGGAATGCCATCTCACGCGAATCAACCTCCGAGCGGCTAGAAACTAACCAAAAGCAAATCAATAACATTCTTTAATGCCATTGGAATCAAAACCAGTGATAAAGGTCGAATCTTTAATTAAATACACAAAGTCAACCAAAAAGTCAACCCAAGCCTACACCGTGGAACTTGACAAAACTCAAAAATTCCAACAAGCCATTCGAATATGAGTCTAAACCCCAAAATTCATTCTCTTAAGTTCAAGTAAAAAACCCACGATTTCTTCTCTTCAAATCCTTGATTTAGGTGTAATAATTCATGAAAAAAAAAATATATAATCAAAACAAATATAAAACTACTTACCCTCAAGATTTGGGTATTTATCTCTTCCAAAATTGCCTTACTTGTGCTCCAAGAATTTGAAAAGTGAAAAAAATGAACTCAAAATCCCGAAATTTGATGTTTTAATGCACTTCTAGTCGCCATTCTTCGCGATCGCGGTCACAAACCTCGTGATCGCGATTCCAAAATCTCCAGCACAGTTTTATCCTGCACTATCATAGCGTTGAAGCCCCGCAATTGCAATGAACAAAGTCCATTAAATCTTCCTAAACTCATTCCAGATAGTCTGTAGTATAACGTCCATTACCTGTTGTACAAAAATCCAAATGATAAATGGTTTGATTTTCTGAAAACTAGAAACAAAGGGCTACAATATTCATTTTTGGATGACCTCCAAAATTTTTTATAGATTGCAAGAAATAAGCTCCCAAATTTAGCTCAACGACACCTGAAATTTTTTCTTCGCTAACGCGAGTATTCCTTCTACGAACGCGATTCACATATCGAATTTTGCATTTTACTCTTCGCGATCGCAGCACTGAGCTCCGCATAGGCCTAAACCAACTGTTGAAAAGGGTCTAAAAATGGTAAGAAACCATCCTGAAACTCACTCGAACCCCTCGGGACCCTGTCCAATCATACCAACAATTCCATATACCTAATCCAAGCATATCCGAAAGCTCGAAACATCACAAATAACATAAAAATGAAGAATCAAAAATCTAGATTATTCTCTTAACTTTCAGACCTTCAAACTTCGCTGAATGCTTCCGAGTCCTACCAAAACAACTCAGAATAAACCCAAAGTTTGCACACAATTTCCAAATGACAAAAAGAACCTATTCCAACTACCGGAACAACAATTTGAACCCAAGAACATTGAAGTCAAGTCCCGATCAAACTTATTGTTACAACCTATATTTGCATACGTTAGCTTACGCCGTAAGTTAGTCTACATAGGTTTGAGAAGTTATTATCTTTGAGATGCTAAGAATTGTCCTATTTGTCTTAAATGATGCAAGAATGTATAAGAGTGGTTAAAAAGTATTAGAAGTTAAACGAATCAAGGATGTTGTAACTCATATTTTCGGGTAAATCTAGAGGTGATTAATATTACCAAGAGGTCGTGTTTTAAGGTATTTGAATCTTATAATATCCGTTTCATAAGTCTTGAAGTCAAACGGGTTATGAAACAAAAGTCGACAAAAGTCGTCGCAACTTACATTCATAATTCTACTTATACTTTAGGTCAAATGTCACTAGAGTTTTCTCCCAATTTACTGGGAATCAGGGGGTGATCCACCCACCAAATTCAATAGATATGAGTCTACTTTCTAACTCATTAAACCGTTTGCCGATATGATCTTCGAGACGAGAGATATTCTTGTTTTTTCGAGACTCTGCCAAGCAGCTCTCTATGGGGCCCACATAGGCGGTTAAGACTTGTTGATGTATATAACACGCCTCAATCCCGTTTTAAGTCATTATTTTTCAGTATATGCAGACCCTAGAACACTAAGAACAGTCTCCCAAGGTTCTCTCATGATCCAAGACTAAACCAAAGGGCAAACAACACAAATCAAGTGTCGGGAATCTCGTGGCGCTAGTAAGTTTCTTGTTCTTCTTGTTGTTGCTGATTTTGGTGTTGTTCCAGCTCGTTTGGGAGGTCTTTTTAGTTGTTTACATTCTGAAAAATACTCCCTCAAGCCTTAATATCAACCCTAGGTGATTTCAAGACTTGTAAAGTGATTCTAGTGCCGAAAAAACCGTAATTGATTACTAGCTTCGCTCCCTTGTTCTTGTCGCAGCATTGGAGGATATTTCGTGGTAAATTAAGGTAAAATTGGAGTTTTTCTTTCTGTTTAAAGGTATGGAACCTCTTCCCCTACATGTATTTAACATTATCCAAGTTACGGCTAAGTCATTGAAGCTAGAACTTGTGAGATATATGTCGAAAGGCTTGCTAGTAATGTTGTTGGTTGGTGGACTATTTCGGGAGTTAAGGAGTTTCAGCTTGGTAGTGTCCCTTAACTCAGCTGAAATTCTTGGCACAATTTGCAGCAAATTTGGGCTGGGTCTTTGGTGTTAGAGAGTGGGGTTTTCTTGCAACAGATTTTGGGGTTTGCTTTCAAGGTGATTTTGGAGGTTGATTTGCTAGGGTTTGAAGGTGGTTTGGTGAGATTTCCAGAGGTAGTGTCGAAAATCAGAGGGTTTTTGCATGTTAGGGTTATGGGTCCCTACATATAGTGGGTCGAAAATCGGAGCAGGAATAAAATGCCAGATGCCAGAATGCGATCGCATTCTGGTCGCAAAACACATATGCGGTCCGCATTTGGGCCGCATTTGGATAGCGGCTCCACATATTGGACTCAGACTCCCAGGTCGATGCCTCAGGAGGCTGACCTCTCCACTAAACATGAACAGAAGGAAAACTCCTCGACCTCAGCTGACGGACTTGCCGGTCTAGAATGGCTTCAGGTTCTTCCTCGTAGGACAAGTCCTTGTCCAACTGAATGGTGCTGAAATCTAGAACGTGAGTGGGATCGCCGTGATATTTTCGAAGCATGGACACATGAAAAACTGGATGCACGGCTGATAAGCTTGGCGGCAATGCAAGCCTATAAGCCACGTCCCCCACTCGATCAAGAATTTTGAATGGACCAATGAACCTACGGCTAAGCTTGCCCTTCTTTCAAAATCTTATCACGCCTTTCATGGGTGATACTCGGAGTAATACTCGTTCACCAACCATAAAGGCTACATCTCGTGACTTACGATCTGCATAGCTCTTTTGCCTGGACTGAGCTGCACGAAGCCTTTCCTAAATGATTTTGACCTTGTTCAAGGCCTCCTGAACCAGATCCGTACCCAATAACTGAGCCTCCCCCGGCTCGAACCACCCAACCGGAGTTCGACACCGCCTACCATATAAAGCTTCATAAGGAGCCATCTGAATGCTCGACTGGTAGCTGTTATTGTAGGCAAACTCTGCTAATGGCAAAAATTGATCCCATGAACCTCCAAAGTCAATAACACAAGATCGGAGCATATCCTCCAATATCTGGATAGTCCATTCGGACTGTCCATCCGTTTGCGGATGAAATGTTGTGCTTAATTCAACCTGGGTGCCCAACTCTCGCTGGAATGCCCTCCAAAAACGTGAGGTAAACTGCGTACCTCGATCTGAAATAATAGATACCGGCACACCATGAAGGCGAACAATTTCCCGGATATAGATCTCGGCTAACCTCTCGGATGAATAGGAGGCTGCCACCGGGATGAAATGTGCTGACTTGGTCAGCCTGTCAACAATGACCCATATTGCGTCGAACCTCTTCCGGGTCTGCGGAAGTCCAACAACGAAATCCATAGTGATCCGTTCCCACTTCCATTCGGGGAGTTCAATTCTCTGGAACAGTCCACCAGGTCGCTGATGCTCGCACTTAACCCGCTGGCAATTCAGACACTGAGCCACGTATGCAACTATATCCTTCTTCATTCTACGCCACCAATAATGTTGTCACAAATCCTGATACATCTTTGCGGCGCCCGGATGAATAGAGTACCTGGAGCTATGGGCTTCTTTCAAAATCAACTCCTTAAGTCCCTCTACATCGGGCACACAAACTCGACCTTGTAATCTCAAAATCCCATCGTCACCTATGGTCACTTGCTTGGCACCTCCTCGCGCACAAATGGGGATCATCCAACTGTCGGTCTCGTATTCGTTCTAACAATGAAGAATGAGCGACCGAGTAAGCTAATACCCGATTAGGTTTGGAAACGTCCAATCTCACTAATCGATTGGCCAACGTCTGAACGTCCAAAGCAAGGGGTCTCTCACCGACCGGAATATAAGCAAGACTGCCCATACTGGCCGACTTTCTACTCAAGGCGTCGGCCACCACGTTGGCCTTTCCCGGGTGGTATAAGATAGTGACATCATAGTCCTTTAACAATTCCAACCACCTCCTCTGTCTCAAGTTTAGCTCCTTTTGCTTGAACAGATATTGAAGACTCTTATGATCCGTGAACACTTCACACGGCACGCCATATAAGTAGTGCCTCCAAATCTTCAAGGCGTGAATTATGGCTGCCAATTCTAAATCATGCACCGGATAGTTTTTCTCATGAATCTTCAATTGTCTCGAAGCATAGGCAATGACCTTGCCCTCTTGCATTAGCACTGCACCAAGCCCAATACGAGAGGCATCACAATAAATCGTGTAAGGCCCTAAGCCTGTGGGCAAAAATAACACTGGTGCTGTGGTCAGAGCTGTCTTGAGCTTCTGAAAACTCGCCTCACACTCATCCGACCACCTGAACTGGGCACCTTTCTGGGTCAACTTGGTCATCGGGGCTGCAATAGATGAAAACCCTTCCACGAACCGACGATAGTAGCCTGCCAGTCCCAAGAAACTCCGAATCTCTGTGACTGATGCAGGCCTAGGCCAATTCTTGACCGTCTCAATTTTCTTCGGATCAACCTGAATGCCCTCTGCCGATACAATATGACCCAGAAATGTAACCGAATTCAACCAGAATTCACATTTCAAAAACTTAGCATACAACCGACTATCCCTCAATGTCTGAAGAACTGCTCTGAGATGTTGTTCGTGCTCTTCCTGGCTGCGGGAATATACCAGGATGTCGGTAATGAAGACTATCACGAACGAATCCAGATAAGGTCTGAACACTCGGTTCATCAAATCCATAAAAGCTGCTAGGGCATTTGTCAACCCGAATGACATAACCAGGAATTCATAATGCCCGTACCGAGTGCGTAAAGCTGTTTTAGGGACGTCGGACGCCCTAATCTTCAACTGATGGTAGCCAGATCTCAAATCAATCTTTGAAAATACCCTGGCACCCTGGAGCTGATCGAACAAATCATCGATCCTCAGCAATGGATACTTATTCTTGATGGTAACCTTGTTCAATTGCCGGTAATCGATGCACATTCTCATTGACCCGTCCTTTTTGACGAATAACACGGGCGCACCCCAAGGTGAAACACTGGGCCTAATGAAACCCTTCTCGAGCAAGTCTTGCAACAGCTCTTTCAATTCTTTTAACTCTGGCAGGGCCATGCGCTATGGCGGAATAGAAATGGGTTGAGTGCCCAGAGCCACATCAATGCAAAAGTCAATATCCCTGCCGGGAGGCATCCCCGGAAGGTCAGAGGGGAAGACCTCGGGAAACTCACGGACCACGGGCACAGACTCAATAGAGAGGACCTCAGCACTGGAATCATGAACATGAGCCAGATAAGCCAAACACCCCTTCTCAACCATGCGTCGAGCCTTCACATAAGAGATAATGTTACGGGTGGAATGACTAGGAGTCCTTTTCCACTATAAACGGGGCATACCCGGTAAAGCTAAGGTCACAGTCTTGGCATGGCAGTGCAGGATGGCGTGGTAAGGTGATAACCAATCCATCCCCAATATGACATCAAAATCAACCATGTCTAAAAGCAATAAATCTACACGAGTCTCAAGACCCCCAATCACTACAACACAGGAACGATGGACTCGATCTACCACAATGAAATCACTCACCGGGGTGGACACATGTACAGGAGCACTCAATGAATTACTAGGCATGACCAGATACGTTGCAAAGTAAGACGAGACATATGAGTAAGTAGACCCCGGATCAAATAATACTGAAGCTTCTCTATCACAAACCAGAATTTTACCTGTAATTACAGCATCTGAAGCCTTAGCCTCAGGCCGGGCCGGGAAAGCATAACATCGGGGCTGGGCCCACCACCCTGTGCCACCTCTCTAAGACGGCCTGCCGTTGGCTGGACCACACCTCTGCCGACCTGAGCTCCACTCCAGCACCCCTACCTCTACCTCTAGCACCCCTACCTCCATCTCTAGCTAGCTGGGCGGGCTGCGGAACATCTGGTGCCTGAGTCACAACACGGGAATCCTGGTGTGGAGAATTGCTTAGAGCACGACGGCAATACCTAGCAATGTGCCTCGTGTCGCCACACAAGTAACAAGCCCTAAGCTGCCGACTCTGGAAACTCTGTAGTGGTTGTGCACTGATAGACTGCTGATCGGAATACTCCACCTGAGAACCGCGGTTACTTGAAGAACTGTGAGAAGCCTGGAGAGCTGACTGGAAGGGCCTAGGAGGATGGCCTCTACCATATGAATCTCTGCTTCCAGACGAAGTACCAATGAATCTGCCGGAATGGCGGGGTCTCTTATCCGACCCATGACCACCTCCATGTGACAAAACCATCTCGACTCTGCGGGCCACATTGACCGCCTCTTGGAATGTAATCTCACTACTAGTCTCCCTAGCCATCTGAAGGCGAATCGGCTGAATGAGACCGTCAATAAATCTCCTCAC
>MCJB01025700.1:14814-66083 GCA_002018475.1 Nicotiana obtusifolia
GGGAAAGTACACCTTAGGATTGGTATTGTTCGATTTAATGGTGCTAACTAAAATCTGTGTATGCAAGGTGATGAGTGAGTATACAGGTTGCTCAGCCGTGAACTAATCCTAAGTGGTCAAGTATATACATCAATTAAAAGCAATTCGTTAAAACTTGTCATGGGAAAGAATGTAAGAATTGTAAATCATACAAAAACCTACTTAATTACATTAAAAGAGGCCTAAATTTTTAAGCCTGATGGATCAACTCCCATGCAAATTCTGCTAAGATTTTTATAGCCAAAAATGCAATGGCTATTCAAGCAATTGTTGTATCATGTCCGCTACCCTCATTACTATCTTTAAGCTATTAACCTAAGAGCGCGCTAATTAATTTTAAATCGCGTCTTAATTCAAAACTACATGTCCCTTCCAATAGTCCAGGAAGACTTGGACACTATTCTAAAGGGATGGTTCTAGACTTAAAGAAAATCTCAAGTTTCTATCTCTATTCTTATTAGCGTCACGTAAAAGGAAGCACATTGGGACTTAAACAAGTAGCACATAAGTCAAGTGAGGGCACATGTTGACCTCCAAATTAATTAAGTTAACTAAAGCGATGAAGTGGTCTCTTAAATATGCAAGATCCTTGAATTAATATTCAGATATACAATACACCATGTTTAATAGACTAGACAGCTATATGCCTAGGAAATAAGAGAAATGGGTGAAAATTTTACCAAGAATCAACTAGAGTAAAAATAATAGTTATCGGAATATATATAGTATGCCCACAAAATTTAAATAAAAGCGAAATATTAGTCTACTGGACAATAGCCTATGACGTAATAACAACCAACAAAAAGTAATGATGAGATTAAACATAAAACTCCTTAAATGTTTGGAAATTGAAATAACTAATAAAAGGACGATAAATATGATTTTAATAAAAGAAAGTTCTCCCATTAGTTTAAGCTAAAAATAGACCCATAATAAGATATGAACTATTTTAAAGAAGCCGACGTACTACTCAAATGCCAATTATGTGTAAAAGAAAATAACCAGCGGGTCTTCTTTATTATAGAGAAGAGGCGTATGAACAAGTAGCACATAATTTTTCCTTTTCCCAGCAACCCCCATTCGCTATTATATGGAGTTTACTAAAAACTACAAGAATAAAATATAACATGAGCCTAAGGACGACTAAACGAAATCCATGTCTCTCTGGAAGACTCCTCTTATGACCTTCCCAACTTTCCAGATCCAAAACTCAGCCCAAACTTTAAAAATAGCAAGGTTAGTCCTAGAACATGATGTATAGATGACCAAGCCATAAGGTTCTGCTAATTTTTTTAAACCAAGCAAAGAAGGAAGGCACATATAGAGATTCAAGTGACGTACCGGGCATTTAAACTTGGCATGCAGTTGAAGAGCATATCAGTAATAGAATAACAAAAACTCGAACAGTAGCAACAAGAAACTCGAACAGTAATAGAATTCTAAGCTTGGACAGCAGTAAGTGAACCAAATATTCTCCGCATTATGCAGTAATATGTGCAAGAAACTCGAACAGTAGCAACAAGAAACGACAGACACCTCAAAATCACCAGAACCTCAAGAGTATCCAGTAGTATTTATGTCGAACGGGTATAAAGTGTCAAGCTTTGTTTTGTTCCCCGCGATAAAGAAAAAGATTATATAGAATGCTATAGTAGCAGTGACTGAAAAGCCTCCCCTTAGTGCATAGAACTAGTCAGTATTTATAGTTATGAATTACACGTAAAGTCTGCTACTAAAATGGAAAGAAATTGCGTAAAAATAAAGAAAAGATTTCTTTTGTTCTTCTTAAGGAAGAGTCGTTGAGAAATTAAACAAATAAAAGCAGTCTGCAAATTAGAAAAGGAATGGAATGTAGATTTTGAATTCCGAAAAAAAACGAGATATCGCAATTAGCGAGAAGTTGGGGCTAGGTATATATTCTGAATATCAATTCAAATTTGAACCAATATAGAGCCATTGAAAAGGTAACAAATCAAAGCTTTTACCTTATAATCTGTCCAAGTTCGTCCAAGAAGAATCACCACAAATCTCCATGATTTTTGGCTATCGATGCTCCGAATGGAAAGCAATAAAGGAGCGTGTTTGAGTGACAACAATTTTAATCAAAAATAGTGACAATATCAACTAGGAAATGAGAAAAACTAGCAGCATTACGAATTTGATTAAGGAAAGAAGTAAGAAGGAAAAAGGAAAAGGAAAGATGTAAGAAGAATGAAGGGAAGAAGGAAAGAAAAAATATAAGGAAACATGTCAAAGAATTAGAGAAAGAGACAAAAATGGAGGCAATGGCTAATTTGCCATCAACGAGTGTGACGCAGTCCTCAGGAGAAGGGATTTGGGATTGGCTTTTGTTTTGGGGGTTAGGTAGGTTGGCAGATAGGATAAAAGGAAATGGGTTTTGGGCTTAAGGAATTTTGGGCTAATTTAAGAATAGGAATTAGAGCTAAACATTAAAAGTTTTGGGTTAAATAAATACGGAAGTGTTTGAGCTGCTACTTTATCTATAATGCCACAATAATAATAATAATAATAATAATAATAATAATAATAATAATAATAACAACAACTCCATAATGACACTAATAATAATAATAATAATAATAATAATAATATTGATAGTATTAAACTAACAATAAAATTATAATAATAGAAAAACTAATTAACTAATGGTAACTTAAATACTTAAATAAAAATTTGTGAAGCGAAAAGTAAATGGATAAACCTTTATGAAAATATACTCGAACAAATTGCAGTACCTTATCTTCTCAAAAATTGTTAAATATGTTACAACATTTACAACAAAAGGTAAAAAAAAATAACCTTATAATACTTATAATATAATAAAAATGTCATAGGTATCATTATACCTTTTAAAGTAAAATAGCACCCAGTAAGATAATTCGGGTATATAAGGACAAAATTGGGTGTCAACATCTCTTTTATTGTAAGTTCGTCTTATCTAATATTGTGGTTATACATTATTTCTCTTATTATTGAGTTATTTGGTGTTGAAGTTGTGAAAATCGTTAATACGTTGAGGCGATATTGGTTATTATTAAAACATCTATCTTATTGAGCATTTTTCATTAATGTTGTTGTTGATATTCTTGTATACGTCGTAGTGAAGTCATGGGCTATTGTTGTGGAAACATTGATATTGTTGTTGTTGGCAAGTTCTGATATATGGGCACTTGTGGTGCGAATTGTTATTGTGATATGATATTGACACGAATGCAGCGGTATAAGGTGGGACTTATGTGCGTGTTGCTTGTAGGGAAACTACGTGAAGCCACGCGGCATCATAAGGTGGGCTAAAGTGCGTGTAGCTATTTCTGAAAACTGTTTTCAAAAACCTATTTCAAATGTAAGGCTCACGCGACGATATAAGGAAAGATTGTGATTGAAATTGAGCAAAGTGAATATGAGGCGTACCTCGTTGTGATTCTTGCAATTCATTTCATGTTGCAAGGTGTTTTTGGTGGAAAATATATTATGTCATTCCTTATTATTCTAGATTGTTGTCCGTACATGATCATTGTAGCACTTCAGTTGCTTCTTTTTGCTATTTCTATTGTTGATTTCCGATACTGGTTCTTGCTATTATCTTATTCCATATCATTTGTGTCTTCACTTTCCATTACATATCTGTATTACATTTTCATACTGTCTATTTTATATCCTAGTAGGTGTATTGGCCTGGTCTCGTCAGAGGTTAGGCTCGATACTTACTGGGTACCGTAGTGTTGTACTCATACTACGCTTCTGTATAATTTTTTGTGCTGATTCAGGTACGTCTGCTCGCGTCAGTCCTTAGAGGTTGTTGTAACTGCTGCTTGGGAGACTTCAAGGTATACCTGCCTCACATCCGCAGGCCTCGGAGTCACCGTCCCTATCTTACTTCTTGTTGTACTTCCAGACAGTGATATATTAGATATTCTATAGAGTTTATGACTCGGTTCCACTGTGTTTTAAGGTGTGTATTGTGAGATTCTGCTTTCGGAAGGTTTTTTATCTATTATTCAGTTGTTTTTAGTAATTTGTTAATCATATCTATTTAGTTATTATTATTTGTTAGGCTTACCTAGTCGTAAAGACTAGGTGCCATCACGTCATCCTAATAGAGGGAAATTGGGGTTTCAACACAATATGTGTTAGGCTTACCTAGTCTTAGAGACTAGGTTCCATCACGACATCCTAAGGCAGGAATTTGGGGTTGTGACAATTCAAATCCTTTCAAAATTGATAGATAACCTCCAAAAGTCCATAATAACCTATCCATAACACGTACAATCAACCGTCAACTTCTTAGCATACCTTCATCGTTCGCAACCAAGGAACAATATGCCTCTGAGAACCCTCCTAATCTTCAAATCCCTAGAATACTAGAATCTACATATTCGATCCCAACTTCATCACTCAAATGACTGATACATCCCTCATACACAATCATCTTATGAGAAATACTTCCATAATTCTTTCGTGCCACATAGCAAAATTTCAAACATCAGCAGTCGATTAACCAAGCGATTACTATAATACCTATCAAACATCCGCAGATCAAAACACAGTGCGCCTTTCGAAATGCTTACCGTTATCAGGTGATACAAGATAGTGCCAGCATTCTTCTAAACAACTGAAACCATCTATGCTGTCTAGAACTTATATTTTTCCCTTCAAACGGAATCACACCCTCGTACATGCAAACCTCAATCCCACATGTTGCACCAAATCTATCATGCTATCATATGAAAATACGAGAACCCCATTATCAACCCTAAATCACAAGCAGGACACATATTCTGTCAGCCAGAAACCTTCCACTTGACCCCGTCAAAGATAAAATCACAACACACAACATACTCATTATGCCTATCGAAAACATTTGTACCAAGCCGTGGTTGACACCATCGAGAACTCTTCGAACTCATTAGCCCAAAACCAAGCCATGAGAAATGAATCCCTCTAACTCAACCAAGTCACACAGATTGCCAAACCCAAGAGTATCACCATAAAACACCTGTAGAGTCTTACCACACCAATTAAACTAATCACTCCTGTTACTATGATGATCCAACCCACTATGAAGCTGTCCTATTTGTTAAAGTTCTTCTTGACTTCAAGTTAACACCTCTCCTTGCTAGTACACTACGATCCTTAACCCCAAGCTCACTACAAGAGATCCAAACATGAAACCACGTTGTCCTAAGGCCCATAAGCCACTGTATCAAAACATAAAACTATGTAGATTGACTAATATTACAGAATTAGTGCAAGTCTCGACACCATCCACTACAAATCTTAGATCTTAGCCATATACAAAATTCGAGGAAACCCTTAAATACCACATATGAATCATAAACTCATTAGAATATTCTCGAGAGTCATCCACTTACTCCAATATCCAATGCCCCGCCTATACGAGTCGAAATACTTGCCGCCCATTAGCACAGAAACACAAAGAAGTAACCACCATCCTTTACGCAACCGAACGAATCCTTCTCCTTGCACACTACGCCAACCATGAATAGCAAACCCGAATCACTCTAAGATTTCCATATATCCCTAAAGTGTAATGCATCATGTATCCAGAAATATCCTTACTCGAGTCATTCTCCAAATCAACCTCCTCAAGTCATAACCAATCCACAAGTATGCCTCAGACCAAAACAAACATAACACACGACCATGCAATCTGATTGTTGATAGCAGACTCTCCCACTTGGCTCGAAGCCATAGAACATAATATTCGATAACCCATAATACCGTTATTCTATTACTACCACAATCAAGCACTATAATCCAGCTAAACCTTCATATGCGCATGTAGAACCAGCCATAGTATACCTCAAATCTTCTACTAAGTGCATATCCATCCTCGTGACAGTCGTGCAAACTCCTTCAAGCAATCCGAACTCAAAGTGCAGCACCTATACACCCTGCTGGTGCAAAAGAAACTCTTCACATAAACATCATAGGGATCACACAACCTCAGAACATCCCGCTGGAGAAAATCGCTTAGCCTCAAACTGGCATTTCTCTATGCCCTTTCATGGCCACAACCACTATGCAATAACTTAATCTCCAAAGTCTTAACTCATCAACAAGACATAAGAATATACTTCATTCCACAATTAAACAAGTGAAAGATCCCTAACACCCTTAGAACTCAAGACAGTAAACATATCAAGGTACAAATCAAGCATCCATAGTCCTTCCGCATCCCAAGCAAAATTCTTCTCGTCACATCCAACCCGCCTAAGAACAGTCCTCAATCACATAACACTCATCATACAGCTGTCCAACCACTCATTGAGCCATCCACTGCTAAGGACACTACCGGACATATACGTCCAGATATTTACACTCATACAACTAAAACCACTGAGCCCAAGCTGCGGTAAGAACCTGACCTCAAGTCCTTCAAAATGGCCTATATTCACAATAAAGAGAACATATCTCGCACCTCATCCATGAAATCACCACTTGTCGATGCACAGCATATACCGAGTGCTCAATATAACGTATGAGTGGATGGAAGGAATTCAAAGAGATAAACTTCAAGCTAAATCAATGCTGCACAATAAAGAAGGAAACATATGAGGTTTCCTAGATGCCCTTTAGCCTCTCGAAGATAGGTATGGAGGTCATCATACCAATCCGCGAGTTTCTTCTAGACACTTGCTGATGACTTGTTGAACCTATGAACCTGGCTCTGATATCAACTTGTCACGACCCAAACCCACCTAGTCGCAATGGCACATAACCCAACCTTGCTAGGTAAGCCAAATAACAGTTACACAATTCTAATGACACTAACAAGAAATCAATAAGTGAAATAACTAAATTTTCTACAATAACCCAAAGATTGGTAGTACAAATCATGAGTCATTAAGACTTAGATATACAAAGTCGGTACTAAAATAAATACAATATTTGTTTGGAATATATAAACACAGATTACAAATTTAAAATTACTAAGCACAAGTGGTAGCTATATCTGGAAAGCAGGTACATTTTTAATGCCAGCTTCCGCCATCCACAACAATTGAGCTCCAAGGTTTGCACGCAGGGCACAGAAGTATAATATGAGTACAACTGACCCCATGTACTCAACAAGTATCATAAGTAACTTCGGCGAGGTAGTAAAAGCAAAAATTATAAATGATACTCGTTAATCACTTGTACAGTTCATAAATCTAATAAGTACAGAACAACAATATGATCAAATCATGAATCATAGATAAAACCACCTTGGTGAACATGATAGCTTAATGTACTCTGCTCAGTCAACAATCCAACATGTAACGAAGATATGGAAATAAATCAGGTAAACAACCAAGAAAAATTACAAAAAAAAGATGAAATGCAATAATCAAATCAAACACAAGCTAGTCTTTCCTAAGAGATACCATACCGAACCAAACCACTGATAAGCTTTTTCCAAAGATCACATCAACATGAAACCAAGTTTCTCATAATCCGCGTGTACACCATCAAGAAGGAACGTGAGAGGGTGACCCCGGGGGGAGGGGGGTGGAACCATATCCACACGCTGCACAACTCACATTCTGCATGGACAACTCACATGCTAATAATATCAACCTCACGGACAACTCACATATTGCACGTACAACTCACGTGCTAATAATATCATATCTCAAATTCGCACGGACAACTCACGTGCTAATAACATAACTCGCTCGGCGTGGTCACAAGCTTATTATCATAATCCGCCCGGTGTGGTCATAGGCTCAATATCACAATTCACTCTGCGTGGGCACAAGCTCAACATCACAATCCATCTGGCATGGTCACATGCTCAATATCACAATTCGCCCGGCACAGTCAAATGCTCAATATCATAACCTACACGGCAGGATCACATGATGTAAAGCCTGTGACCACGCCGGGCGGATTGTGTTGTTACGTTTGTGACAATGCGGGGCGGATTTTGTTGTAATGCCTATGATCACGCCGAACGGATTATGTTGTTATGCTTGTGACCACGTCGGGCGGATTGTGTTGTTATGCTTATGACCACGCGGGGTAGATTATATTGATATGCATGTGACCACGCCGAGCGGATTGTGATGATATGTGTGTGACCACGCCGGGAAGATTGTGAAATAGCATATGACCATGCCGGGCGAATCTATCACATTGAGCCTGTGACCACGCCTAGTAAATTATGATATTGAGCATGTGACCATGCCGGGCTGGTAGCACGTTGAATTGGCCGTGGTTGTGTGTGGATAAGGACCCATCCCCCTAGGGTCAACCCTCTTATGTTTCTCTCTTGATGGTGTACACGTGGATTGTGAGAAACCGACGATTTTGTGGTTGATGTGAGCTTTGGGAGAGCTGTTACTATATTTGGATCAGGTTGCGCGCCGTAACAGGCCTTATTGGCTTATTGTTATTGGATCGGATTGCGCGCCGCAACGAACTGATATTTGGTTATTGCATTTCATCTTTACTTGCAATTTCCTTGACCATTTACCTGATTTAATGGCATATCTTCCTTATATGCTGGATTGTTGATTGAGCAAAATATTTTAAACAAAGAATTGTGAGCATCAAAGTGGTTTTTACCTGAGATTTCTTTAGATTTCTTGATTTATCATATATTTGCTCTATAATTATTGAACTTATGAATTGCACAGGTGTTGGTGAGAATCATTTATAGTTCTTACTTCTTTTCCTCACCAAGGTTAGTTAGGATACTTATTGAGTATATGAGGTCAGTTGTACTTATACTACACTTTTGCACCTTGCGTGCAGATTTTGGAGTTGATGTTGCTGTGAATGGTGGGAGCTGGCATTGAAGATTTACCGCGTTCCAGATTTTGCTACCACTAGTTCTTGGTAGCTCTAGATTTGAGATTTTGTTCATGTACATTTCAAACAGATGTATTATTTCTCATTTCACTTCATAAATCTAAATCTTAGTGGCTCATAACTTGTATTACCATTCCTTGGGAAGTTGTATAAAGATTCAGTTGTTTCATATTAACTCTTAGTTTTATTATTAAATTGTGTTTTATTGATATTTGGATTACCTAGGGGGTGAGTTATGTGCCATCATGGCTAGTTGAATTTTGGGTTATGACAAGTTGGTAGTAGAGCTCTAGGTTCACAGGTTCTACGAGTCGTGAGCAAATGTCTAGTAGAGTCTTGCGGATTGGTCCGATGACGTCCACACCTATCTTCGAGAGGCTACAGGGCATCTAGGATAAACTTCCCTTCTTTCATTCCTTATCGTGCAGCATTGATTTAGCTTGAAGAGTATCGATTTGAATTCATTCCACTAACTCGTATGCATTTGTGAGCACTCAGTATTAGCTAAGCATCGACGGCTTGTGATTTCCATTGAGGGGGTGTGAGATGTGTTTTACTGCATTTTGATGGCGGGCCAATCTGGAGTACTTAACGCCGGGTTTTGACCGTAGCTTGGGCTCCGTGATTCCAGTTATGTGAGCGTGTGATTTTGGACTTATATGTCCGGTTGTATCCCCAGGAGCGGGATTGATGGCTTAGTGAGCGGTTGGATGACTATATGCTGATTATGTTGTGACTATGGATGTGTTCAGATGGTTTTTGATATGATGGAAAGATTTTGCTTGGAATGTGAAAGGACTATGAATGCTCAATTTCTGTGGATGTGTTATATAGTCTTGAGTTATGAGTGTTTTGAGGGATTCTTTGATATTATTCATTTGTGGAACAAGTGGATTCTCATTTTTTTTACGAGTTCAGACTCGAGGAGATGCAGTGATTTCATAGTGGTCATGGCCATGAAAGGTTATAGAGGGAAGCCAGTTTGAGGCTTAGTAGGTGGGTTTCTCTTGCGGGGTAGTCTATGAAAGTGTGATCCTTATGATGTTGTGTGGAGAGTTTATTTCTATCAGTGGGTTATATGTGTTGCGATTTGAGTTGGATCGGTTGAGAAAGTCAACTTGACTGTCACGAGGATGAATGCGATATTAGAAGATGATTTGAGGTATTAGATAGTTTGTGTTGCATGAGCTTATGAAGTATTTAGTTGAATTTTGGTGCGGGATTTTGGCAGTAATAGAGTATGGGTATTGTGAGTTATCAAATGTTTTGATCTATGGCTTCAAGCCAAGTGGGGGAGTATGCTATCGACGATTTGATTGCATGGTTATGTGTTGTACTTGTTTCGGTTTGAGGCGTACCTGTGGATCAGATATGACTTGCAAAGGCTGGTTTTAAGGATGACTTAAGCAAGGAAATTTCTGGATGCATGGTGTATTACACTTTATGGGTATATGGGAATCATGGAATGATTGAGTTGTTATTCATGAAGGACCTAGTGCGCATGGAGTAGGAATTTGCTCGGTTGCGTTAAAGAAGGGTTAGTTCTCTGAGTGTTGTTGTGCTAATGAGGCACATGTCGTTCGGCCTGTTTGGGTGGTGCAATGGAGTTGAGCAAAATGGATGACTCTCGGGAAGGTTCTAATGGATTCAAGATTTATATGTGGCAATTGGGAATTTTTCGGATTCGTATATGGCTAAAATCTGAGATTTGCATTGGATGGTGTCGAGACTCGCGATATATCTATATCATTATAGATTCTACATTTCAGTATCAGGAAGATAAAGGAAACATTTATAGATTCACATAAGGTCTCTTCATAGTGGGTATCTCGGATGCGGTATTTTAAGTGTTTAAATGGGAATACAACGGCTTATGGGCCTTAGGGTGATGTAGTTTTATGTTAGGATCTCTCGTGGTGAGCGTTGAGTTAAGGGTCGTAGTGTGCTAGCAAAGAGAAGTGCTAATTTGAAGGCAATTAAGAAGAAACTCAGAGGAAATAAGACAGCTGGGTAGTAGGTAGGATCAGTATGGTAATGGTATACTCGGTTCTTTTGGTTCTTACGATGTGATGAGGCTTTATGGGTGTTTTGTGGCAATACTTTTGGGTTTGGCGACCTTCATGACTTGGCTGAGTTAGAGGAATTTAGTTCTAATAGCTTGGTTATGTGCAGATGGGTTTTGTAGAGTTCTCGAATTTCTACCACGACCCCGGATAAATATTTTCTATAACATGGGGAGTTTGTTGTGCATTGCCATTTTCTCCTGGATGGGATCAAGTGGACGGTTTCTAGCTATTTGAGCATGTATTCTTGTTGTGATTCAGAGTTGGTAATGAGGTTCCCATATTTTTGTATGATGTCCTAATTGAGGCGGTGCGTCTTGTGAGATTGAGATTTGCACGTGCAAGTATACAGTTCAGTTTCAAAAGGAAGGTCATGAGTTCTAGACATATTGGCAGTTTAAGATATTCAGAAGAATGCTGGCACTATCTAGTATCACCTGAGAAGAATGCGCGTTTCAAAAAGGTACCTTGTGTTTTGACTTACGGATGCTTCATGGGTATTGTGTACTCGCCTAGTTGATCGACTGCTGATGTTCAGATTTTGCTATGTATCATGGAAGAATTATAGAAGTATTTCTCGTGGGGATGATTATGTATGAGAGATGTGTTAGCCATTCGAGTGGTTGAGTTGGGATCGACTATGGTGATTCATATGTTTTATGAATTTAGAGACGGGGAGTTCTCAAAAGCAGATTGTTTCGGGGTTACTGACTGTGAAGATATGGCCAAATTTAGCTAGATGGTAGTACGTTCTATGGTTAGGTCATTGTGGACTTTTGTAGGGCTACTTATCCATTTGGGGATGATCAGAGTTGATTTGAGGGCCCATTGGTTGGCCAAATGAGGATGTGTATTCTACACCAGGTCGAATTTGTTGACTCAATAGCGTTATTGCTAAAAGGTGTGTCATTCGGTTAGAGTTCAGCTTGTTCGTGTTCTGATATGTTCTATGTGTTAATCTTCTATGCTATGAGGGGTTGTGATTTGTAGGTTATATGCACACCCAATGTGGTTCTGTTTGGGCCTTGTAGCGATATTCGAGCGAAATGGTTATTGGGGTGTTGAATGGTTGATTGCGCCTTCTTATGGTCTTTTTAGGCTGTGGTATATTGTGTTATTCGCTTCTCCACGGTAATGGTCATACACTTCGTGTATTTGATGTTGAATTGCCTGTGGTTGTTGATTTTGAGCATTGTGGCTTGAGGTATTTCATGTGGACCGGTGTTCGGATTGGGTCATGCATTACAGCGGCGTTATGCTAGGATATAATCCTTTGTGCTTATTTCATGTGTTATGTTTCCCCTTATGTGGTGGATTGATAGCATTGCACTTCGTGGTAGTATCTGTTGAGTTGGCAGGATGGTTTCTTCATTTCCATTTCTTTCCATCATTCGGTAGATTTGAGTTATTGTTCGTTGGTGCACGGACTCCATGGTATGTGGCTCTAAGTAGGATTTATGTGGCAGGTCGGTCGAGTAGCTTGTACTGGATGAGGTGAAGTTATTGGGCCTGAAATGAGTGCCATCAGATTTGATTAAGTTATGTTTGCAAGAATTGTATCACTAATCAGCTTAGATTTTGGCTATGGTTCTTATCGGGCAAGAGAGCTCCGCGACTTGTTAATCTGATGGGTGGTTATGAGTTTTCTGTATGTTTCTTTCATCCTTGGCAGTGTACGAAGGTTCTGAACAAGATTTTAGTTGATATGAGGTTTGTTACCGGTGTCGGGTTGGTTATCGAGTAGCTATTGTAGTCGAAAGTTATTGCTATGAGTATTTGAGTTATGTGGTATATCATGTGATTATGTCTTGAGATATTGTTATGGATTGATACAGCTTGTTCAGAGTTATACGGTGCACAGATGCACAAATCAGGTCATATAATGAGTTCCGGATGTTGGGGATTTGGGTTTTAAGGTTTATGAACTAAGGTTGAAGTAAGGATCCTCTGTTAGGTGGTGTTATCGGGCTTATATGGATTGGGGTGACATGGCATCACCCATGGTTATGTGTATGGTGAGGGTATATGGCAATTTGACGGCTTCGGAACGACTCTTGGCACGTTCGAGGACAAACAGATGTTTAAGTGAGGGAGAATATAACGACCTGACCGGTCGTTTTGAGCTTTAGTGTTCCATTCGGTGGTTTGAGACTTTAAGTAGCTTCAGATTATGTATTATGATTTGCGAGTATGGTTGTTTTCAATTTTCGAGCGGTTCGGGATTAATTTGGAAGAATGATTCTCATTTTAGAAGTTTTAAGTTAGAAGAGTTTACAAAGGTTTGACTTCTGGATAAACGGACTCGCAATCAGGTTTAATTTATTCCAATAAGTTTGTATGATGATTTTGGACATGTCCACAAAGGTTGGTTAAATTCCGATGAGTTTTGGATAAGTTTGTGTTGTATGGTGATTGTTTTCGGTTTCAACGTCGATTTGAGTATAAATGTTACCATATTAAGCAACTGGCCTTTGATTTAAGTTTGGACTAAACCATTATATCCGTATTGTAATTTTGGAACCATAGCAATTGAAATCATCAAGTTTCGACATAATATAAGGAATTTATGGTCATTTTACAAAGAATTGGGTTGCCAGATTTTTCAGATTAATTACGAAATTGCCACAGAATTCGTATTTAAAAATCTGCACTATTTTCAAATATTGAAACCAAAATATCTCCTTCATTATAAGGTCAAATGGAGTGATTCAAAAGTCCAACTTGACTGAAATTTCATAAGGAATTCATTGAAGGCATTAAAACCGAGTTTTAGGATCATTTGGCATAAAGAACGAGGCAGAACAACTGTACATGTTTTGCTATTAATGTTGTCGAAGTTTTTTTCGTCTTGAAAGTTTGGGATTGGGAGAATTCAAGGATGTTCTTCAAGTATCTTCTATGGGTTAACGTTCAAATAATAACCTAAGTATTTCCCTTTGATTCATTCGCTTGGTTTAAGCTTTAAAACATGATTTTACTTGAAAACCCATTTAATTCTTTAAATCAAAACCTAGGGTTATGTCCTAAATTTTTAAAATTGAAAATGAGTTAGAGGCGTTTACTTCTCGATTCCTTTTGGAGTTTTGTTCTCCTATATTAGGAGAAAAACATACTCGAATTTGGCGAGTTTTGGAAGAGTATTTCGGGAGATATGGGACGCAATTAGTGTCGATTGGACTCTTAGGTTATGAACACCCGAAAGCGATATTTTGGCGAATTGGTTGAGCTATTGGACTCCGATCGAGTTGGCTTTCGTTCAAGTGAGCTTGTATTGGTTCGGGTGAGCTTGGCTTTTGTTGACTTTTTCGTTGACTTTGGGCTTTGATTAAAGATTCGACCTTTATCGATTGGGTTAGTTTCCTTTGGCATTATTTGATGTTATTGAGGTTCTTTTGGCTAGTTTTGAGCCGTTTGGAGGTTGATATGCGTGGGATGGCATTTCTAGAGTATTGTTTGGCTTGCTCGGTACTATTCTTGCTTGTTTGAGGTAAGTATCTTATTTAAACTTTGTTGAGGCACTAGTTGCCGGAGTTGTTTGTGATAGCTACGTGTTATGGGTGCGCGCATGCGTGGGATTTGAACCGATGTGCTAACACCAGGGATATTTATCCATGCTCAGGATGTGTTTAGGCTATTGTAAGCCTAGAATTGCTTGTTAAGCTTTAAGCTATGATGTTTCCAATATTTGTGATATTGTGTGAACTATTTGAGCGGTGTTTGAGGCCATACGGAGGTTTAATACCTGAATGAACTTGATAAATGCTATTCTGTTTTGAAATTGATGATTTGAGCTATGATAACACACTTTGCACATGCCTACACTTTAGCATGTCATTTATACCAGTCTTGGAGCATGAGATTTTTTATTCATTCATCTCATACATGTATTCTTGTTTATCTGCTCCTGTTTGACATTATTGGACTTGATTCTTGTGACCACGCCAGGCGGATTTTGTTGTTATGCGTGTGACCACGCCGGCAGATTGTGTTATTATGCCTGTGACCATGCTGGGCAAATTTTGTTGTTATGCCTGTGACCACACCGTATGGGTTGTGTTGTTATGCCTGTGGACCATGCCGGGCGGATTGTGTTGATATGCTTGTGACCACACTGGGTGGATTGTGATGATATGCATGTGACCATGCTGAACGGATTGTGATATAGCTTGTGACTACACTGGGCAGATCCATCATATTGAGTCTGTGACCATGACAAGCGGATTATGATATTGAGCCTGTAGACCACATCGGGCTGGTAGCACATTGAATTGGTTGTGCTTGCTTGTGGATAAGGATCCATCCCCCTAAAGTCACCTTATCATGTTTTTCTATTGATGGTGTGCACGCGGATTGTGAGAAACCGAGAGGTTTCTGGTTGATGTGTGCTTTGGGAGAGCTGGTTACGATATTTGGATCGAGTTGCACGCTGTAACAGGCCTTGTTGGCTTATTGTTTTTGGATCAAGTTACGCGCCGCAACGGACTGATATTTGGTTATTGCATTTCATCTTTACTTGCAATTTCCTTGACTGTTTACCTGATTTACTGGCATATCTTCCTTATATGCTGGATTGTTGACTGAGAAAAATTTTTTAAGCAAAGAATTGTGAGCATCAAAGTGTTTTTTTACCTGAGATTTCCTGATTTGATCATATATGTGCTCTGCACTTGTTGAAATTATAAACTGCATAGGTGTTGGTGAGTATCATTTATAGTTCTTGCTTCTTTTACCTCACTGAGGTTAATTAGGATACTTATTGAGTACATGGGGTCGGTTGTACTCATACTACACTTCTGCACCTTGCGTGCAGATTTTGGAGTTGCTGTTGCTGTGAATGGCGGGAGCTGGCATTGAAGATGTACCGCGTTCCAGATTTTGCTACCACTAGTTCTTGGTAGCTCTAGATTTGAGATTTTGTTCGTGTACGTTTGAAACAGGTGTATTATTTCTCACTACACTTTGTAAATTTAAATCTTAGTGGCTCATGACTTGTACTACCAGCCTTTGGGGAGTTGTATAATGATTCAGTTATTTCATATTGACTCTTAATTTCATTATTAATTTTTTTTACTGATATTTGGCTTATCTAGCGGGTTGGGTTCGGTGCCATCATGGCTAGTTAGATTTTGGGTCGTGACATGAAGATATAGAAAATAATTTATCCTAGTATAAGAGAAAAAAATCGAGGAAAGCAAAAACATAAACTTGTAATGTTATGCAAAATGAGGTAGGGGAAGCAATAAAACTAATGGATTTTTAGGAAAAACAGAATTTTTGACAGAAACAACAATAAGGTGATATAGTACATAGATATTTTTAATGTGTGCTTTTATAGAGTGATATAAAGAATATAAAAGGATGTCAAGGCCCAACTCCCACCGGAGCCGTGGCGGTGCCTAACACTATATGGTAGGCAAACCAACAGTTTCACAATAACAATAAGCTCAATTAAATAGAACTTAATAATCTCAACAGCGAAAATATCATGAAATTTTTGAGAAAACAACGATAATAGTACTACAATCATTCCAATGATCCGGTGTCAATGGGTACATTAGCACTACTAAATGTCAAAATACAAGGCCAAATCCTCAATACAACTGTCGTAATAGAACAATAATAACAGAAATAAATGAAAGAGAACTCCAAGGTCTGCGGACGACATAGCAGCTACCTTGTAGTCGCCAAAAGCGGGTACCAGTGTGAACTCTAGCAATCACCGCACACGGAAATACCAGAATCTGCACACGAAGTACATAGTGTAGCACGAGTATAACCGACCCCATGTACTCAATTAGTAATAAACCTAAAATTGGGTTGAACGTAGTGACAAGCTTAGAAGAAACAGTTAGTGACCAACATCAATAATCAATAACAACTTAGGATATAAGGAAATGGTATAAGTAAATAACTCAATGATATCATGTTCAGCTCATTCACAATTACAAGAATTGAGACATGCTGTCCAAGTATAACAGTTAAAGCCCAACACAGATGAGATATTTCATTTACCAGCCAGCATGAGGAAAAGACATCTCTATGCTCACATGTCAATGTACATGTCAAATCAATAACATCACAATAGAATCATCAAGTATAACCACACTCTCAGCACACTCACGGTGTCTGGCACAATTGCTCCTCACCATTACAGAACCACACTTAGCACTTTACGGGTGCCTGTCATAAATGCCCTTCTCCAAAGCACATATATCTCTGTGCCTACGCTCCCTGTAATATAAGATTCCAGAGTGGCGGATCCTAGCCCAAGAGTTAATCAATGGTTAATATAACTGTTGTGGTGTAAAAGCAGATCCGGAACAAATCCGTTGCGGGATGCAACTGGATCCAAATATCAATATGTTGCAGTGTGCAATCCGATCCAAATATCATTCCATTGTGGCGTGCAACCTGATCCAAATATAACTCATAACCGGCTATATGGTCCATATCAATCACCAATCACTCAAGTCTCAATGGCTCGCATTTCCAAGTATAGATATGCTACTTGTTGATATCCAATTTTTCCCTCATGTTTTTATAAATATCATATATGCTTTTAAAATATATTTTGCATCATCACCAATTTACAAGAGTCATATAAGTATTTTCTGTAATGTTCCACAATTTTTAAAGCTTTAAAATCGATTTTCTTGCATTTAAATTACTTGAATATGTATTAATTACCCCTTTAAATTATTTTATTATGACTTAATCATCTAAATTTATTATTTTCATCCATGTATATGTTTCATAATTTTTTTTACTTCATTTTATATAATTATATATCTATTTTTAAGGCTATTTAGTCAATTTTGCAATAATAGCCTATATGCTATGCATAACATTTATTACATTATTCATGCTAAAATAGCGTTTTTATATTTTTATAATGCTAAGTTATTATTTTAATAATTTTATTTCATAAGTAATAGTTTACTATTTATTAATTATTTAATTTAAATAATTTTGTGTATTTAATTCTTAGCCTAATTTTAGGCTAATTTTCGGACCAAAAATAGCCACAAAACATATAATAGCCCCTCCCTAGTTTGCCCTTCAACATTCCAAGACAAAAAAACCCTCTTCAAAAACCGGTCGCGATCTGACTTTAACCCGCCCCGCTCCCCTTTCAATATGGGACGTTGATCTCAAACGATCAACGACCCAAATTAAGCAGACACCTTTCCATATATCCCTCCCCACTAACCCTAGAGACCCATTCCCCACTTCATCCGCCTCTACTCTCTCTATTCCTCTCTTCTTCTTTACAAACCCTAGCTGCCTTATCTCTAAATCCTCTCTGAATTCGCCCCAATATGGAATCCTTTCGTGATTCTCTTGCCCTATTCTGCTACTACTTATGCGTTCATGGTGTTACTTAGTATTTACCTAACTTTGGTAAATGCTACCTTCCAAGATGGGCCTAATTTGGCTCTAATTTTAGTGAAGATATGGCCGATGTTTCATCTATATATGCTCTACAATGATTGATTCTAGCATTTCCGACCAGATTCATGGCCATTGGACTCAATTAGTGTTTGAAATTTCGATTTCCCCTTTACCGGTTCTATTATTGATTGCATGTGATATTTTCTTTCCTTATTCGTGTTTGATTGATTGTTTTCCATGTTTTATTGTTCAATTTGTAGCACTATATAACCCCTCCCTAATTTCCCCTTTGAAAAACCTCATTATTTTACTGCTATTACTCTCTTTATTCTCCTCTTTCACTCAGTCACTTACTCTGTTACACTCGAATATTTTCTAAAACTCGAATAATTCATGACCTTGCTTGCTTTGAACTCTCATGCTTAACTTCTCTGTTTGTGGATTCTTGTATGCTAGATTCCTGCAATCAAATCATATGTATCCTAAGAAACCTGTTACCTTGAACTTGTTTGTTAATCTGAAAACCACTGTATATGTCCAATCTATGTGTTCTTCATACTCTCTACATCTTATGTGTCCTTGTGTGATATTCAAGTGTGTGTCTTACCCTTGGGACGTGTAGAATTCTTGCTTTTGTTATTTGTGGTATTAGGATCCAAATAAGCATGTGCTCCACCTTATAATTTGAGTTATATTAATGATTTGGGGTTTGTATGAGTTGCCATTCGTGCTTTAATTTATCTATAACTGGTAATGGATGGGCAAGAGAATTATTTTGTTGTTGGGCCTGGACTGCTAAATCTGGTTCATGGTACTGTGGTTTCGAGCACACTATCTGCGCCTGGCATATGGGCTAAGCCATGTGACGGCCTAGATGGACCGTTGGGTTGTTTTACGTTTCTGATTAGGCATGTAGTTATCCCATTTTGAGCTGTAATAATTTGTATAACAAATGAAGGGGAGTTAATAAAAGGGGCAGAGGTATTCTAATACTTGCAAGAAGGGGTAGAAAGCATGCCTATAGGGTCTATGTATTTGCTATTACATCTAACATGCCCCATTTGTTGCACACTAATAGGAACCATGCCTATAGGAATCACGCACACAATTAACTTGTCAAATATGCTATACTTGGTTCCATGTCTACTATTCAATGCTTTTAGATAATATGACTATCGGATAAAATAATGCAATATTTTTGCTAATCTAGATACTATGACTATAAGGTTTAATAATTGGTCAACTGCTTCATGTTACTTTTGTACTGTCCCATTTAGATGACATGTCTATAGGGTTGAAGTATTATAAAATCAAGTCTAATTGTCAAATGTTAAGAATCCTACCTATAGGATTCTCTCACTCTCCTAAAAAAGCCGTTAAAATAAACGCTGTTAATGCTGGACTCTCAAAACTGTTTCACTGCCTAATTATGCCACTATTAGAAATCATGCCTATAAGACAATGTCACCTGCTTAAGACGCATATCTATACAATCAGCGCTATTAATTCTGAGCTTTCTAACAGTTTTATTGCCTCATTGCATAAACAATTTAGAGAATATGCCTATAAGGTTTGTAATACCTATAATTTGCGAATTCAGAAATAACAACACTGTTTGCACGATGCTAGAATTCAGAATCACATAGAGATCATGCTTATAGGACTTAATGACTCTCTGTCTTAATTCTGAAATTGTCTACTGCCTAATATAAGAATTTGATTGCGCGCTTTTGTGCTTACGTGTGGAGGTCAACTTGAACCTTTCGTTGCAATTGTGTGCTGTCCTATCTATTTTGAATGTCGCCTAGTTTTATCATTTTGAGCAACCTAAGTAAGGTCTAGAACTACCTAATAATAGGTCCAAAGCCTCCAGGACCATAGGCATGGGATGAGCAGTGCACACATAGGATACGGTTTAGAATTAAATTAGAGCTCCTCTAAGTAATAACTTCAACATAGTAATTGGGTAGCAGAAGATGATAGTCTATACCCGCTGAATAATATGAGCAACCCCTACCTCAAGGGAGTTGCGAAGTATTATTTTTGTTGCATGGGGTGATCCTTCAGGCTATAAAACATAGGACACCCCCCCCATCCTTTTATATACTTGCTGTTCACACTTAGTTATAGATCGACACAATTGTACTCTTTGTGATTTTATTAAGACTTGTATCAATTAGTCATATAGTTAATTTTTATGTTATAATGGAGTTTTCAGCTTCTACATCTTTCTTCGCTTATTTGATCACCTAGCTTAATTATCTAATTCACATAGTATGAATTTCGGCTGGGACCCACAGTTGTGGACCTCGAAGAGTGCCTAACACCTTCTCTTTGAGGTAATTTGAGCCCTTACCCGATCTTTGGTAGCGTTGAGTAGTCAAACAGAGTTATTTGCAAATACATGCCCTAATGCATATTAAAATAATTAGGTGGCGACTCTTCTCTTTTAATACCCATTTAAAAGTGTTGTCACATGTCGAAACCCGCATTCGAGAGAAAATGGGGCGCGACACTACTTACCTCAAAATGCAGGACTCAATACTCTAAAAAGCCCTTCCCACGTGAATCAGCCTCAAAGCCACTCAAATCTAGTCAAAACAACTTTATATTATTTATAAAAGCAATAGGAAACAATCCCAAACAATAAACCTAAGGTCTTTATTCAATTAAGAAAATCCAACCTGAAAAGTCAACCTCGGGCCTGCACCCCGGAACACGACAAAACTTAAAAATTCTAAATACCCATTCCGCTACAAGTCCAAATATATGATTCATCCAATCTCAACCTCAAATCGACCCTCATATAATCAAATCTCACTCTCCAAAATCTTAGTCCAAAAACCCCCAAATCCCACCTAAATTTCATATATATTAGGTGTAATAATCTATGGGTAATCAATATGTATCATCAAAACTGAATAAACTTCACCTACCTCTTCAGTTGTAGTGAAAGATCTCCCAAATATCTCTTCCAACCGAGCTCCACAACACCAAATAATGAAAAATGACCAAACCCTTTGAATATAAACATATGCTAGTGATTCCGTATCTACGGTCACTTGATCACATCTGCGGCTCCACTTCTCTGGATAGAATCTCGCGTCTGCGGTCCAACTCAATTCCCAGACTAACCGCTTCTGCGGCCAACCATCCACACCTGCACTTGTGCATCTGTGGCAATTCCTTTGCAGATGCGGTCTCGCACCTGCTCCCTGCCTTCCGCACTTGCAGTTTTCCTCAACCTCCAGCCTTGTCCGCTTTTGCGGCCCCTTGCCCAAACCTACGGACTCGCATCTATGACCAATCTTACGCAGATGCGAACACACTAGTTCCAGGAAACTTCAGCAAAAGCTACAAGTCCAAAACAAGTCGAAACCAATCCGAAACACACCCTAGGCCCTGGGACCCCATCCAACCATACCAACCAATCCCAAAATAGAACACAAACCTACTCGAGGCCTCAGATCACATAAAACAACATCAAAACCATGAATCGCACCATGATTCAAGCTTAATAAACTAATGAACTTCCAACTTCCAAAACGCATGCCGAACCATATCAAATCAACTCAAAATGATCTGAAATTTTGCAGACAAGTCCAAATGACACAACGGTGCTATTCCAACTCATGGAACAAAAATCCGAACCCAATACCAATAAAGTCAACTCTTTGTTAAACTTATGAACCTTCCAAATGTTTAACTTTTCCAACAATTGCAAAAAAGTATCAAACCAACCTATGGACCTCCAAATCCAAATCGGGGCATATGCCTAATTCAAAAATCACCAAACAAAACTATTGGAATCATACAAATATTATTTTGGAGTTGTCTTCACAAAAGTCGAACTCCATTCAACTCTTACAACTTAAGTTTCCAACCTTGGAACTAAGTGACCCAATTCACCCCAAAATCTCTGCAAAACCAAACCAACCACCCAGCAAGCCATGTAACCACAATTACACATATGTAAAGCATTAAATAGGAGAAATAGGGATAAAAAATTTAAAACGACCGACCGGATCGTTAAATTCTCCCCATCTTAAACAAATGTTCATCCTCAAACGAGTCTAGAATTATACATGAGGTCTCAAAAATATGGGGATATCTGCTCTGCATCTCTCGCTCGGTTTCCCCAATAGCATCCTCGATCGACTCACCTCTCTAATGAACCTTCATTGGTGCTATATTCTTCGACCTCAACTTTTGTACCAGCCAATCCAAAATAGCTATCGGTTCCACATCATAAGTCTGATCCTCATCCAACTGCACCGTGCTGAAGTCCAAAACACGAGAAGGATCCCCATAATATTTCTGGAGCATAGAAACATGAAACACTGGGTGAACTCCCAATAGCCTAGATGGCAAGACAAGTCTATAGGCCATCTCTCCAACTCTCTCATGCGCCTCAAAAGGACCAATATACCTAGGGCTCAACTTGCCCTTCTTTCTGAACCTTATCACACCATTCATGGGCAAAATACTGAGTAGAAACTTCACGCCCACCATATATACAACATCACGAGCCTTCCTGTCTGCATAACTCTTTTGCCGGGACTGCATTGTACGAAGCTGCTCCTAAATCAACTTTACCTTCTCCAGAGCATCATAGACCAAATCAAAGCCCAAACCCCTAGCCTCCCTAGGCTCAAACCAGCCAGCCGGAGAACGACATCGCCTCCCATATAAGGCCTCATAAGGAGCCATCTGGAAACTCGATTGATCGCTGTTGTTGTAGGCGAATTCTTCTAACGGAACAAACTAATCGCATGAACATACAAAATCAATGACACAGGCACATAACATGTCCTTCAAAATTTGAATAGGCTGCTCGGATTGCCCATCCATCTAGGAATGAAATATTGTACGCAACTTGACTTGTGTGCCCAACACTCGCTGCATTGCTCTCCCAAAATACAATGTGAATTGAGTGTCTCGATCCAAAATAATAGACATAGGCACACCATGAAGGCGAACTATTTCCGTAATATAAATCCGAGCCAACTGCTCTGAAGAATTGGTAGTCGTGATTGGAATGAAGTGTGCAGACTAAGTTAGTCTGTCCATAATGACCCATACTGCATCAAATTTCCTCAAGGTCCATGGAAACCCAACTACAAAATCCAAAGTAATATGCTCCCACTTCCATTCTGGATATCAAGCCTTTGAAGAAAACCACTAGGTCGCTGATGCTTGTACTTCACCTGTTGATAGTTCAAACACCGACCAATATACTCAATAATATCCAACTTCATTGTTCACAAACCGATAGGGTAAGACATGAACATCCAATGCTAACGGTCTATCCCCAACTGGTATATAAGCCAGACTCCCCATACTCTCAGCCTTCCTACTCAAAGCATCGGCCACCACATTGGCTTTCCCTATATGATAAAGAATGGTGATATCATAGTCGTATAGTAGCTCTAACCACCTCTGTTGCTCAAGTTCAGATCTTTTTGCTTAAAAAATTGCTAGAGACTTCAGTGATATGTGAACACCTCACAAGACACGCCATAAAGATAGTGCCGCTAAATCCTAAGCGCGTGAATAATGGCTGCCAACTCTAAATCGTGCACTGGGTAGTTCTTCTCATGGGGCTTCAACTGAAGCGAAGCATAAGCAATCACTCTACCCTCTTGAATTAACACACACCTAATGCCAATCCGTGAAAATCACAATAGACTGTACAAGAACCCAATCCCAAAGGGAAAACCACAACTGGAGCTGTACTCAAGGCAGTCTTGAGCTTCTGAAAGCTCTCCTCACAATCATCACACCACCTGAATGGGGCACCCTTCTACGTCAATCTAGTTAATGAGGCTGCTATAGATGAAAATCCCTCTACAAAATGGTGATAATATCTAGCTAACCCATGGAAACTAAGGGTCCCAGTAGCAGTAGACGGTTTGGGCCAACTCTGAACATGCCTCAATCTTCTTTGGATCCACCTTAATCCGCTCATTAGACACCACGTGGCCCAAGAATGCTACCGAGTCTAACGAAAACTCACACTTGGCGAATTAAGCATATACTTTCTTCTCCCTCAAAGTCTAGAGCACAATCCTCAAATGCTGGTCATGTCCTACCGGCTGTGAGAATGCATAATATATCAAAAACAAAACTATGATGAAGGAATAAAGGTAGGGCTGAAGTACGCTATTCATCAAGTGCATAAAAGCTGCTAGGGCATTGGTCAGCCCAAAAGACATCGCCAGAAACTCATAGTGACCATAACGAGTCCTGAAAGCCTTCTTTTGAATATCTAAAGCCTGGATCTTCAACTGATGGTATCCTGATCTTAAATCAATCATCGAGAATACCCTAGCACCACGAAGCTGATCAAACAAATTATCAATACGCGATTGTGTGTACTTGTTTTTTATAGTAAGCTTGTTCAACTACCTATAGTCAATGCACATCCTCATAGAACCATCTTTCTTCTTCACAAATAAAAGCGGTGCACCCCAAGGTGACACACTAGGCCTAATTAAAACCTTATCAAGTAACTCATGTAACTGTTTCTTCAACTCCTTCAACTCTACTAGTGCCATGTGATACAGTGGAATAGAGATGGGCTGAGTGCCCGACACCAAATTAATACCAAATCAATATCCCTGTCAGGTGGCATACTCAGCAGGTTTGCAGGAAACACATCTGGGAAGTACCTCACTATTAGAACTAAATCAACAGTAGGAGGATCAACACTAACGTCTCTCACGAAGGCCAAATACGCGAAATACTCCTTCTCAACCATCCGTTGAGCCTTTAGAAAAGATACCACTCTACTAGAAACATGATCTAGGAAGCCTCTCCACTCTAACCTCGGCGACCCTGGCATCGCTAACATCACAGTCATAACGTGACAATCAAGAATAATGTAATATTATGACAACCAATTCATGTCCAAAATCACATCAAAATTAACCATGTTAAGCAGTAAAAGATCAACTCTAGTCTCATAGCCCCTGATAGTAACCCCACACGATTGATATACACAATCCATCATGATAGAATCATCTACCGATGTAGATACATGAAAAGGCATATTTAATGAATCACGAGGCATATCCAAATAATGAGCAAAGTACGAGGACACATATAAATAAGTGGAACCATGGCCAAATAACACTGAAGCATCTCTGTGGCACATGAAAATAATACTTGTGATCATGGCGTTAGAAGCAACTGCCTTTAGCCTAGCGGGAAATGCAAAGCAATGAGCCTGTCCACCACCTAACTGATCTCCCCCTCTAGGACGACCTCGTCCCGTACGACCTCCACCCCGAGTTAGCTGAGCGGGTGGTGTAGAAACCGGTGTGAGAGTCATAGTCTGATCTTCCTGCTGCATATGGCCTCTAAGAAGATGGGGGCACTACCTCCTCATATGTCCCAACTCTCCACACTCATGGCAATCTCGAACTAGGGATGATGAGACCTGAATCAGACCTCGTAAACTAGAATAACCACTATTTGGAACCTACTCCTCCACTAAGCAACTTGTGGCTCCACAGGTGGTGCTCTAGCCAAAGTACGAGCCCCACCACGGCCACTACCTCAGCCCCGGCCTCTCGCGGCCCTAACTGGTGGCATTGGTTCCTGATCCGATGAGCATGAAAGAATAGAAGAGTAAAGGTTCAGACTTCGAAATTAACAAATCTGCACGAAAAGGATGCAAGAAAGTGAAGTTTCCTTAGTTCGGTAGCCCCTCGAAGATTTGTACAGACATCTTCGTACCGATCCGCAAAACTCTACTAAGCTTGCTCATGACTCGTGAGACCTAGGCAACCTAGTACTCTGATACCAACTTGTCACGACCCAACTCCCACCTGAGCCACGACTACACCTAACACTACTTTCTAAGCAAGCTAATAGTTTCACAATAACAATAAGCTTAATAAAGTAAAACTTTATAATCTCAACCGTGGAAATATCATGAGAAACCTGAGAAAACAATGATAATACTACTACAACTATCCCAATGATCTAGTGTCAACAAGTACATGAACACTACTGAATGTCAGAATACAAGGCCAAATCCTCAATACCACTGTTTGAACAATAGAACAGTAATAATAGAAATAAATGAAAGAGAACTCCAAGGTCTATGGACGACATAGCAGCTACCTCGTAGTCTCCTCAAGTTGGCACCGGTGCGAACTCTAGCAATCACCATGCCTGGAAGTACTTGGATCGGCACACGAAGCGCAAAATGTACTATGACTACAACCGATCTCATGTATTCAATAAGCAACAAATCTAGCCTTGGGCTGAAAGTAGTGATGAGCTCGAAAGAAATAGTCAGTGACAAACATCAATAATCAATAACAACTCAGGATATAAAGGAAATAGTATAAGTAAATAACTCAAAAATATCATGTTAAGCTCGTTCACAATTATGAATTAAGACATGCTTTCCAAGTATAACAGTTAAAGCGTAAATGGATAAGACATTTCATTTACCAGCTAGCATGAGGAAAAGATATCTCTATGCCCACGTGTCAATGTACATGTCAAATAAATAACATCATAGTGAAATCATCAAGTATAACCACACACTTAGCACACTCACATTGCCTAGCACAATTGCCCCTCACCATCACACACAACCACACTCAGCACTGTACGAGTACCTAGCCTAAATGCCCCTCACAAAAGCCCATATATCTCTATGCCTGCGCTCACTGCAATATCAGTCTCCGGAGGGGCGTGTCATGGCCCAAGCGCTAATCAATGGTGAATATAATCGTTGCAGCGTACAACCCGATCCAAATACAAATTTTTCGCTTGTGTAACCCGATCCAAATATCAATCTGTTGCGGCATGCAAACCCTTCCAAATATCATTCCAATGCGACGTGCAACCCAATCCAAATATAACTCATAAAACGGCTCTATGGTCCACAACAGTCACCAATCGCTCAAGTCTCAATGGCTCACATTTCGCAGAACTCGGCTGAAATAGTATCAGATATAGAATGGCAACAACAACATGTGATATAATAAAGAAATAATGCACAGAGACTAAGATATGACATGTAGATGAAAAATTATGATTGAGTATGTGACCACAATGAAGGCAAACAGCTCAAAACAACAAGAATACCCCTATTATGCCTCAAACAAATAAACACATAGCCTAGACATGATTTCTAACATGAATCATAGCTCAAATAATCATACAAGTAGAGAAATCACAGATATAACGAGGCATGATAGCAAAACAAGTCCAATAATAGTCTGAAGTCCACCCCAATCATGAATACTCCGGTGCACGCACACATGCCCGTCAGCTAGCATGTGCGCCACCTGACACATCTCAAATAACATAGTTCCAGGGATAATTACCCTCGAAATCCAAGTGTAGATATGCTGCTTACCTCAAAATGCGATACTCAATACTCCAAAAAAGCCCATGCCATGGGAACTGACCTCCGAGCAACTCGAATCTAGTCAAAACAACTTAATATTATCAATAAAACCCATAGGAAACAATCCTAAAAAATAAAGCTAAGGTCTTTCAATTAAGCAAAGTCAACCCAAAACGTTAACCACGGGCCCGCACCCCGAAACCCAACAGAACTTACAAATTCTAAACACTCATTCCAATACGAGTCCAAATATATGTGTTTCATCCAATTCCAACCTCAAATCGACCCTCAAATCATCAAATCTCACTCTCCAAAATCATACTCCAAAACCCCCCGAAATCCCACCTTTATTTCATATAATTTAGGTGTAATAATCTATGGGTAGTCAATATCTTTCATCAAAGTTGAATAAACTTCACTTTCCTCTTCAAATATTGTGAAAGATCTCCCGATTATTGCCTCCAACCGAGCTCCACAACTCCAAATAATAAAACATGACCAAACCCTTCAAATATAAAATTCTGCCAGTGATTCCGCATCTGCAGTCACTTGAGAGCATATACGGCTCTGTTTCAGCGGATAGAATCCCGCATCTACGGCCTTGATCAATTCCCAGACTTTCGCTTCTACGGCCAACCATCTGCACCTGCGCTTGCGCATCTGCGGCCCTCGGGAATGCACTCGAAACACACCCACGGCCCCCGGGACCTCGTCCAACCATAGCAATCAATCCCAAAATATAACACGAATCTACTCGAGGTCTCAAATCACATAAAGCAACATCAAAACCACGAATCACACCATGATTCAAGCCTAATGAACTAATAAACTTCCAACCTCTAAAATCCATGCCGAACAATATCATATAAAATTGGAATGACCTCAAATTTTGCACACAAGTTCCAAATGACATGACAGTAATATCCCAGCTCCCAGAACCAAAATCCGAACCTTATATCAATAAAGTCAACTCTCGATCAAATATATGAACCTTCCAAACCTTCAACTTTTCCAACTTTCGCCAAAAACCACGAAACCAACCTATGGACCTCCAAATCCAAATTCGGAAATACGCCTAAGTCCAAAAATACCATACAAAGGTATTGGAATTATCCTAATACCATTCCATAGTCATCTATACAAAAGTCAAACTCTGATCAATCTTACAACTTAAGATTCCAACCTTGAGGCTTAGTGTCCCAATTCACCCCAAAAACTTCCCAAAACCAAATCAATCACCTCGACAAGTCACATAACCACAATTACACATATGTAAAGCATCAAATAGGGGAAACGGGCTAAAAATACTCAAAACGACTAGCCGGATCGTTACAAAGGACTGCACAAAAAAGGTTTTCTACTACCGTAGAAGATGAAAGAACATAACTAAATAGTTAAGAAAACTATGAGAAAAGTAGGGAGAAACGTTTTCCATAATAGTTGTGATGAGACACATTTTTGGGAAGTAATTGAAGGAGAATATGAATATCCTCAAACCTAATTGGATTCATTGAGTTGTGTGTTTGAAGTATTAAAATACTACTGTTTTCACTTCTAAATCTGCCGGTTAACATATAATGTAAAAATAATTTACTTAATTAAAGATTTATTGTTCTCTAGGATAAAATTATAACTCAAATTTTAAAGTATATTATTATAAATTAACTTTGAAGTTAGGAGCTTCCTACTTTTAGTATAATATGTATATGATTATATCAGTTTTATTCTATATAACATAGCTAAAAGTGCTAAATATACCTTCAATATTATCAATATATTACAGTATATCAGTTTTATATATTGAAAATTTTGTGTCATATTTACTGTTTATCAATATTGTCACAATCCAAAAATTCACCAAGTCATGATGGCACATAGGCCAACTCACTAGGTAAGCCAAATAGAATATAACACAACTCGAACAGAAGATCATCAAATAAATAATATAATAAGAATGCAAAAATCATTATAACTACCTCAAGGACTGGGAGTAAAAATCCTGATTGACTAAGAATAGAAATATAACACGGATATGAAGAAAGATTACATCATCTGTTTGGAATGTACATAATCGGAATACAAGTTCAAAACTACCATGAACAAAATAGTAGCTTGCTACAGGAATGCTGGTACATCTTCAATTCTAGCCTTCGACGTCCACAATAGCTCAACACTGAAATATGCACACAAGGTGCAAAATTATAGTAGGAGCACAACCAACCCCATATACTCAGTACGTATTAAGACTAACCTCAACGAAGTAATGACAAGGTTTAGTCAAAAGATACTCACTTTATATAACATGTGCAGCTTAAAGGCGTATATAATACTATAGGAATATCCATCAAACAACCAAAGAGACAATGGGTATCAATAACAATATGCACAAATTGAGAAGAAGACAATCAACATGCTTTCAAATAAACAAATCAAGCATGTATAAATGCACCAAACCTGCATATTATACAATTTGTACCAAATAGCTCATTCAGGTATTTTCTACATGATCATGAAAGGGGCTATGCGTGAAATAAATTCATTTTATCACAATTTCCAAATAGCATACACACCAATACTATATCATGAGTCTAAGTATCAAGGCATAATAAAGTCCCAACATGCACATCAAACCCGACACTCTCCAAATATCCAACAATCTGCTAATAAGTCCCATGCATATGGAAGATGGGTAAATGAACATATGTCAATGATATGTATGAATGCTTCTTCACGAGTCGAGGATGTCAATGCATGCTTAAAACTCAATCCTTTCCATAGAACCAACACCAATATACATACGTACACTGACTTACCAGGCCCCAGATACAATGGGTGATCACCTGACTCATGGGGGACAGATCAATATCCAAGCATTGCTCGTACAATTCACGTACCAGTAACAATATCGCTTGCACGAACAACTCACGTTTCAATAATAATATCTGTTTGCACGGACAACTCACGTGCCATACGCAATATCAATATCACTAAAACCGCATGGCAGTAATCTTGTACCATAATTATCCCAATACATTGACAACTTACATGTCATAATCTGGGTCCGCATAAAGAATAATATGCAGGGATCTATATATGTATAGAGATAGGCATATGTAATGCACATGGGTAGAGAGATAACCATATAGGTATGTACATATGTGTACAAGAGATAGCCTCTAAGTATGATGCACCCCTACGTGTATCGTATAACTACATTTTCACGACCCAAAATCCCAAAATCCTACCAAGTCACGATGGTACCTATTACAAACTACTAGATAAGCCAAATAGCATATGCCAAAATCCAAACTAGAAATCATCAAATAATAATAATAATAATAATAATTATTATTATTATTATAATAATAACAACAACAACAACAACAACAACAACAACAACAACAACAACAACAATAAAGAATTCAAAAATCAACACGACTACCCCAAGGACGGGTAATACAAGTTATGAGCAACTAAGAATAAGAATATAATTCTGAGATGAAGAAAGTTTACATATACCATCTGTTTGAAATTTATATAAATAGGAATATAATCATAAAATACTTTGAACAAGGTGGTAGCGTGCAGCTGGAGCTGGTACATCCTTAATGCAAGCTTTAGCCATCCCCACAACAGCTCAGCTCCAAAATTTACATGCAAGTTACAGAAATCTAGTATGATTACAACCACTCCCATGTACTCAGTAAGAATATTGACTAACCTCAATGAAATAGTGACAATTTTTTTAAATAAAAAAGATACTCACTTTATATGACCTGTGCAACTCAATATTATGTACATAACAAGAAATGTTCAAGGAACGGCCAAATAAAATCGGATGTTAATAATAAGGTGCAAAATTCAGGAAGAAGGGAATAAGCATGCCTTTCAAATAACCAGATCAAAGCATGTACGAATGCACCAAAATCGTATATCAACACAACTTGCGTCAAATAGCCTTAAACCAAATACTTATATATGATCACCAAGGACTATGCATGATAAAGATCCATTTTCTTAGTAATTTCGAAATAACACTTATGTGAATGCTCCAACATGTGTCTAAGTGTCAATGCATGATAAAGACTCTACGTAATCATCAAATCTGATACTCTCCTAGTGTCCAATACACAACTAACAGGTCCTTGGATGTGAAAGATGCATGAATGTACATATATCAATGATATGTATGAATGTTTTTACGATAGTCTATAATGTGAATGCATGGTCAAGACTCAAATTTCCATCATACCCAGTACTCATACATTTATCGACACAAGTCTCAACTTCTCAACACAAATCGTGAAAATCCATGAACCAAGCACAAATCCGTGTGCCTAGTACAAATTCATGAACTAAGCACAAATCTATGTATGTACGCTCTCAACGCCCAATGTAGCATTGGTGATTATTGGAATCTAGAGAGACGGATCCAAATCAAAGCTTGGAATAGCTTTATGGCTAAATCATGTATCATAAAGTCAATATCACTCGCACAGACAATTCACTTTCCATAATAATATCAGTATCAAAATAACCCCACAACATAAATTTCGTGCCACAATAATAACAGCACGACATAAATTGCTTGCCATAATAATACCAATATCACAATAACCGCATGGCATAAACCTTGTAACACAATAATAACCGCACGACATAAACCTCATGCATAACAATATTAATCCGCTCATGATGTTCAAATGTGCAATAATTAAATAAATCCATATCAAAAACCTCATCTCCAAAGATGTATGCATACGCTTAAAAAATAACCAATAAGATGCACAAGGACATAGCAAAATAAAGATGCGGATATGTGTTCAAAATTGTAACTAATCGGCCTGTCATTTTAGTGTATTGTATCTATGTTCCCCTACTTATTATCTCCTCTATATTCATTTATGGTTATGTAACTTGCCGGGGAGGTTGGATTGGTTTCGGGAAGGCTTTGGAGTGAACCGGGACACTTAGTCCCAAGGCTAGAATCTTAAGATGTAAGAGTTGATCGAAGTTTGACTTTTATGCCGGAATCGTGTTTGATGATTTCAATAGCTTCGTATGGTGATTTCAGACTTAGGCCTGTATCCGGATTTGGATATGGAGGTTCATAGGTTGGTTTGGCGGTTTTGGCCAAAATTGGAAAGTTGAAGGTTTGGAAGGTTGATAGGTTTGACCTAGAGTTGACATTATTAATATCGGGATTGGATTTTGGTTTTGGTAGTTGGAATAGGACCGTTGTGTCATTTAGGACTTGTGTGAAAAATTTGAGGTCATTCTAGGTTGGTTTGATGTGATGTGACATGAGTTTTGGAAGTTGGAAGTTCATTAGTTCCTTAGGATTGAATCATAGTGCGATTCGCGGTTTTGATGTTGTTTTATGTGATTCGAGGTTTGAGTAGGTTTGTGTTATATTTTGAGATGGGTTTGGATGGTTGGACGGGGTCCCGGGGCCCCCGGGTGTGTTTCAGATGGTTATCAGATTTATTTTTTGACTTTGAACTTGTTATTGTTTTCTAATTTTTGGTGCTTTTGCACCTGCGAAGGGATGGCCTCTGGTGCGGGTCCACAATTATGGACATAGAGCCACATAAGGAAGCTGGCAGGTTGTGCTAGGTCCGCAGATGCGAAGGACTTCCCAAAGAAGCGAAAGCGCTTCTACAATGAGGTTTTCACTGAAGCGGGTCCGCAGGTGTGAGGTTGAGGCTGCAAACGCACGAGGTTGGAGGCTGAGAGGGGAATCACAAATTCAATGTTTGTACCACAAATGATGTTTAGTGACCGCAGATGCGGAATCACTGGCAGGCTTTTATATTCGAAGGGTTTGATCGTTTTCTCATATAGGGAGTTGTGGAGCTCGGCGAAGGGCGATTTTTGGGAGGATTCTCATTACAATTGAAGAGGTAAGTGAAGTTTATTCAATTTTGGTGATAGATATTGATTACCCGTTGAGTATTATACCTAGTTTATGTGATTTAAGGTGCAATTTGGGGATTTTAGACTATGTTATTGGAGAGTGAGATTTGATAATTTGAAGGTCAAGTTGTGGATGGAATTTGATGCAAGACATGTATTCGGACTCGTATCGGAATGGCTGTTAAGAATCGTGAGTTTCGTCGGGTTCCGGGGTCTAGCCCAGGGTTGACATTTTTGGTCGACTTTGAATAATTTGATAAAGACCTTAACTTTATTATTTTGGATTGCTTCCTATAGCTTCTATTCATGATATAAAGTTTTTTTTAACTAGATTCGAGTCGCTTGGAGGTTGATTTGCGTGGGAAGGGCTTTTTGGCATATTTTATTTTCGCGTTTTGAGGTACGTAACGTATCTAAATTTTATCTGAGGGTAATTATCCCTGAGAATTATGTTATATGAGATGTGTTGGGATGACGCACATGCTAATTGATGGGGTGTGTGTGCGTACACTGAAGTATTCATGATACGAGTGGAGTTTAGACTATTAACGGACTTGTTTCATTATCATGCCTTGTTATATCCGTGTTTTCTCTACTCATTTGATTATTTGAGCTATGATTCATGTTAGAAATCATGTTTAGGATATGTGTTTAATTGGTTGAGACATAATGGGGCTATTCTTACCATTTTGCGTTGTTGCCTTAACTATAGCTATATACCCAGTCATGATTCTTCATTTGCATGTCATTCTCAGTCTCTGTACCTTATTTGTTTGTTACATCACATGCTGTTGTTGTTTTCAACATGTGATACTCTTTGCGCTGAGCGCTATAAGATTGTGAGCGCTTGAGACTTGAGAGGTTGAAGACTGATGTGGGCCATAGAGCCGTGTCGTGAGTGATATTTGGATCGGGTTGCACGCTATAACAGAGTGATATTTGGATTCGGTTGCACACTAAAACAGATTGTTGTTTGGATCCAGGTTGCAACAAGTCATATTGACTACTGATTTGCTCTTGGGCAAGGGTATGTGTGTGTGTGTGTGTGTATGTATATATATATATATATATATATATGTATATATATATATGTATGTATGTATGTATGTATACACATACACGTGCTTTAGTGAGGGGCATTTATACCAGAGACCCATACAATGCTGAGTGTAGTTGTGTGTGATGGTGAGGGGCATTGTGCCAGGCACCATGAGCATGCTGAGTGTGGTTATTCTTGATGGTTTCACTATGATGATATTGATTTGAGATTTATATTTGACATGTAGGCATAGAGATTTACTTTCCTCGTGCTAGCTAGTAAATGAAATGTTTTATCTATGTTGGAATTTAATTGTCATACTTGGAAGCATGTCTAAATTCATGCAATGTCAACAAGCTGAACATGATATCATTGGATTATTTACTCGTACTCTTTCTTTTATATCCTAAGATGTTACTGATAATTGATATTGGTCACTGATTGTTTCTTTTGAGCTCGTCACTGCTTAGAGCCCAAGATTAGGTTTGTTACTAATTGAGTACATGGGGTCGGTTGTACTCATACTACACTCTGCACTTCATATGTAGATCTAGGTATTTCTTGGCACGGTTATTGCTAGAGTTTGCACCGGTACCAATTGAGGAGACTATAAGGTAGCCGCTATGTCGTTCGTAGACCTTGGAGTTTTTCTTTCATTCACTTTGTTATTACTGTTCTATTATCCAGACAGTGGTATTGAGGATTTGGTCTTGTATTTTAATAATCAGTAGTGCTCATGTACTCGTTGACACCTGATCATTGGGATGGTTGTAGTAGTATTGTTGTGGTTTCACAGTTATTTCATGATATTTTCAATATTGAGTTTATTATATTCTGCTTTATTGAATTCATTGTTGTTCTGGAATTGTTGGCTTGCCTAGCAAGTAGTGTTGGCGCCGGCACAACTCCGAGGGGAGTTGGATAATGACAAGTTGGTATCAAAGCACTAGGTTGAATAGGTCTCACAAGTCATGAGCCTAGTAGAGTCTTGCTGATCGATATGGAGACGCCTGTACTTATCTTTGAAAGGCTACCAACTAGGAAACTTCACTTTCTTGCATTCTTGTCATGCGGATTTGTTAATTCCAAAGTCTGAACCTCTATTCTTCTATTCTCTCAAAGATAGTGAGAACACGCTCAGCTGATCAGGCACCAGTACAACCAGTCAAGGCTGCGAGAGGCCAAGGCCGAAGTAGAGGCTGGGGTAGGGCTCGCAATGCAGCTACAACAGCACATTCGGAGCCACCAGCTACTCTAGCAGAGGAGCAGGTTCTGGATACTATTGAACTGGTGGGACCAGCTCAGATACCGGTAATGCCTATTGCTATGTCTAGTCTTCAGGAAAATTTGGCTTAGATTTTGAGTGTGTACACAAGCTTGACTCAGGTAGGTATGACACCAGTTGCACCAGCTACGTCACAGGCTAAAGGAGGAGTCCAGACTCCCGCCGCCTGTACACTAGAGCAGCTAGCTCAAGGTTATCAGACACCAGGGTGTTACCTATTCAGCCAGTTGTTACTGCTAGGGCCGAGGTTGGTCCAACTATCTGACGAGGAGAAGAAGAGTTTTGAGCGATTTATGAGGCTTGACCCTCCCGAATTCAGTGGGGCAGAGTCAGAGGATTCTCAGCATTTTCTGGATTGGTGCCATCAGATTCTTCGTACAACGGTTAGTGTGGACACTAATAGAGTTGCATTTAATACTTTGCAGCTAATAAGGGTAGTCTACATATGGTGACAAACCTATGATTCAAGCAGGCAAGTGGATTTCGCACTACTTTCATGGCACGAGTTCTCAACTCTCTTCCTAGAGAAGTTTTATTCCATGGACTCGTAGAGAGAAGCTGCATGGGGAGTTAGAGCAGCTACGCCAGGGAGATATTATTGTGACTTAGTATGATAAGATTCACGGATTTAGCACGTCATGCCATATGGTTGGTTCCCACAGAGAGAGAGAGAGAGAGGATCAGGAGGTTCATTGATAGACTCAACTATGGGCTACATTATAGTTTGGCTCAAAAGGTCGAGAAAGATGCCAGGTTTGACCAGTTGGTTGAGATTGCTAGGCGCTTGGAGCAGGTTCTCATGCTCGAGTTAGAGGATAGGGAGGCCAAGAGGCCATGCGGTTCGGGTTGCTTTAGCATTGCCCCGTGTTGTAACAACCTGGCCGGTTATTTTGAGTATTTTAGCCCTGATCCCTTATTTATTGCCTCCTTTATGTTGTATTATGGTTAGATGACTTGCCAGGGTTGTTTGGTTTTGGTTTCGAGTGAGTTCCGGAGTGAAATGGGACATATAGTCCCTAAGTTGGAGATTTAAGTTTAGAAATTTGAGCATAGTTTGACATTTATGTATACGACTCTGGAATGGAGTATTGATGGTTCCAATATCTCCGTATGGTAATTTTGGACATAGGAGCATGTCCGGATGTTGATTTGGAGGTCCATAGCTTGAACTGGCGAAAGTTAGAAAGTTGACGGCTTGGAAGGTTGGAGAGTTTGATCGAGAGTTGACTTTATTGATATCGGGGTTAGATTTTGATTCCGGAAGTTGGAATAAGTCTATCATGTCATTTTTGACTTGTGTGCAAAATTTGAAGTCAATCAGAGTTGTTTTGGTATGAATCGGCATTAGTTTTGGAGTACGGAAGTTCATAGTTTCAATAGGCTTGAATTGGGCTGCGATTCGTAGACTCGATGTTGTTTAATGTGATTTTTGGCCTCGAGCTGGTCCGTTATGTGTTTTAGAACTTGTTGGTATATTCGAACGAGGTCCCGAGGGCCCCGTGTATGATTTGGATTGAATCCGGAACAAATTTTGAACTTGTGCATTGCTGAAGCTGTGTCTGGTGCAATCACACATGCACACTTTGGGCCACAAGTGAGGCACCGCAGATGTGGTTAATGGCGCGCAGGCACGGACTTGTCTTTCGCAGAAGCGGAATTTTGGAAGGGCCTTGGGCTGGACTGCAAATGCGGTCAATAGCGCATAGGCGCGACTTGTCTTCCGTAGAAGCGGAATTTGGGAAGGGCATTGGGCTGGACCGCAGGTGCGGTCGATATCTCCGCAGAAGCGCTAAGGGGTCCGTAGGTTCGAGCCTTTTGAGCTTAAGTTGGAACCGTACCTCCGATGGTTTTTCTGCAGGTGCGGCGTCCCAGATGCGACCCCATGCCCACATAAGGGTAATCGCTTGGCAGAAATAAGGAATTTTCGTGGGTTTGATCTCATTATCATTTTTTGACCTAGAGAGCTTGAGTTGTGACGATTATTCGAGAATTTTTCAGAGAAATCATTGGGGTAAGTGATTCTAGCCCAGTTGTGACTATATTACACGAACCCATCGCTGTTTTCATCATTTAATTAGTGTTTTGAGTTGGAAATTTGGGGAGAAATTATGAGAACTTTTTAGGCTAAATTTTGGGGATTCGAAAGGCGATTTGAGGTTGGATTTGAGTAATTCTTGTATGGTTGGACTTGTAATTGAATGGATATTCGAATTTTGTAATTTTGGTCAGTTTCCAAGACGCGATCTTGGGTTGACTTTTTGAGTTGACTTTTTATTTCTTTGTAAAGATCGTAACTTTATTGTTCGAAATAGTTTTCTATAGTTTATATTTATGGTATGAAGTTGTTTTGGCTAGATTCGAGTCGTGCAGAATTGGATAATAGAGGGAAAGGCCTACTGGCGCGTTTTGAGGTAAGTGTCTTGTCTAACTTTGTGTGGGGGAATTACCCCTTAGGATTGGTATTGGTTTGCGTTAATTGTGATATGTGAAAGCCATGTATGCAAGGTAACGAGTGTGTACACAGGCTAAATATTGTAATTTCCTGGTTTTAGCTATGTAGATTCCTTTCATGCCTTTAATTGAGTTATCGTAACATGTTATATCCATCATCATTAGTCTATCTTCACATGCTCTACTTATCTTATCTCTTCCTTGTTAATTGCTCTACATGTTTAGTTGAAGTTCATGTTCCCTCTATTCTTTATTCATTATTAAATCGTTGAGTTTTGTACTTGAGGTCATTAATCGTGGAATATCTTGTTGTTCAAATTGGTACTGAGTTATAGTGACCGTGATTTACATTGAGGCAAAGCTGTAAAGTAGTGAAATACTATTCTTGTTGAGATATTCTCTTCCGGTTGTTATTGTTGAGACTCTTGTGTACATTGTGGTTGAGCCATAGGCTACTTATTGTGAAAACATCATTATGTTGATTTCCTTAGCAAGTTGTAATATTCTGCACTTGAGGTACGATTTATGATATGTTGTGATACTGATATGCATGCGACGGTATAAGGTTTTGGGGTTGAAATGCATGCGGTGTGATAAGGTGGGCCTGATATGCATATTACTACTAGGGAACTACTAGAAGCCATGGGGTGTGATAAAGTGGGCTAAAACGCGAGAAGCTATTTTGGGAAAATGATTACCAAAAGTAAATGCAAGGCTCACGCGGTGATATAAAGAAAGATTGTGATTTGAGACTACGAGGCGGTACCACGGTAGTGACTTTTGTTGATACTTTTCTATTACTTCACTTGTGTTTTTGGTTGCTTTGTTTTCCATGGCAGAACATTATGCATTATTTGTCTTAGTTTAGTGTAGTCAATCTTGGTATATCTCTTACTTGTTTTATTTCCATTGTTATTATTATTACACTGTTAATTACTCGTTCAGTTTTTATTTTTATTCAGGTAGGGCCTTGACCTTAGATCTGGTGTTTCCTTGGTTTGGCTGGGTATCATCACCATTTTATGGAGGGATTATCATCCGTAGCAACCTCATTGACTAGATTGACATAGAAGGGTGCCCCATTCAGGTGGTCTGATAAGTGTGAGAAGAGCTTTCAGAAGGCCTTGACTATGGATCTAATTCTGATTTTGCCTTTGGGATTAGGTTCTTATACACTTTATTGTGATGCTTGACGGATTGGCATTAGACGTGTGTTGAAGAACTACCACATACATGATTTGGAGTTGGCATCCAATGTTCACGCGCTGAAGATTTGGAAGGCATTATCTCTATGGTGTGTCTTGTATGGTGTTCACATATCGCAGGACTCTACATCACATATTAAAGCAAAAGGATCAGAACTTGAGGCAACGGAGGTAGTTAGAGCTACTAAAGGTTTATGATATCACCATTATTTGTCACCCGAGGAAGGCCAATGTGGTGGCCGATGCTTTGAGTAGGAAGGCTGAGAGCATGGGGGACCTTCCTTATAATCCAGTTGGGAAGAGACCGTTAGCATTAGATGTTCAGGCTTTGGCCAATAGGTTTGTGAGGTTGGATATTTTGGAGCCTAGCCGGTTTCTTGCTTGCATGTTTCACGGTCTTCTTTGTTTGAACGCATCAAGGCGCATCATTATGATGATCCCCAGTTGCTTGTCCGGAAAGACACGGTGCAGTACGGTAATGCTAAGGAGGTTACTATTGGTGATGATAGGTTATTGAGGATGCAGGGCCTGATCTGTTTCCTAAATGTGGATAGATTGCGTGAGTTGAAACTTGAGGAGACCCATCGTTCGCGGTATTCCATTCATCCGGGTGCTGCCAAGATGTATCGGGACTTGAGGCAGCATTATTAGTGGAGGAGGATGAAGAAGGATGTTATTGAGTATGTTGCTCTATGCTTGAACTGTCAGCAGGTGAAATACAAGCATTAGCAGCCCGGTGGTTTGCTTCAAAGGCTCAATATTCCGGAGTGGAAGTGGGAGGATATCAAAATGGATTTTGTAGTTGGACTTCCATAGACCTTGAGGAGATTTGATTCATTGTGGGTTATTATGGACAGACTGATCAAATCTACACACTTTATTCTAGTCATGACTACCTACTGCTCAGAGCAGCTGGCTCGGATTTACATTCATGAGATTGTTCGCCTTCATAGTGTACTCGTGTCTATTATCTTGGATCAAGGTATTTAGTTCACATCACAATTTTGGAGGGTAGTGCAACGAGAGTGGGGTACACAGGTCGAGTTGAGTACATCATTTCATCCCCGTACAAACGGGCAGTTTGAGCGCACTATGCAGATTTTGGAGGACATGTTATGTGTTTGTGTTATTGATTTTGGGGGTTCATAGGATCAATGTCTGTTGTTATCAGAGTTTTCCCACAACAACAGCTATCACTCGAGTATCCAGATGGCTCCATATGAGGCCTTCTATGGCGGCAATGTCATTCTCCGGTTGGTGGGTTTGTGCCTAGGGAGGCTAGGTTGTTGGGCATTGATTTGGTCGGTGATGCTTTGTATAAGGTAAAGTTGATCCAGGAGCGGCTTCGTATAGCACAGACCAAGCAGAAGAGGTGTGTTGATAGGAAGGCTTATGATGTTGCATATATGGTGGGTGAAAAGGTTCTGCTTTGAGTTTTGCCCATGAAGGGTGTGATGAGATTCGGGAAAAAAGGCAAGTTGAGCCCTAGGTATATTGGCCCTTTTGAGGTTGTTTGAGAGAGTGGAGAGGTGGCCTACAGACTTGCTTTGCCACCTAGTCAATCGGGAGTTCCCCTAGTATTTCATGTATCTATGATCCGGTAGCATTATGGGGATCCGGAAGCATGTTTTGGACTTCAGTACGGTGCAATTACATAGATATCTGACTTATGATGTGGAGTCGGTAGCCATTTTGGAAGGTAGATTCGAAAGTTGAGGTTGAAGAGTATTACATCGGTGAAGGTTCATTAGAGAGGTCAGCCGGTCGAGGAGGCTGTTTGGAGACCGAGCAGGAAATATTACCACAGTGTATGCAAATTTTATTTTTAGGAAGTATTAGGTAATTGTTTCTGGGATCCCATTTAGGTGAGGAGTTCCTAAATTCAATCCCCTTCCTATTGCTACTATTGTGTTCCTGTAGCAAAGAAAGTGCATTGGAGGACCTATTCCACTTATATGTTCTATCAAGTTCAGTTTTGAACTTTGTCATGTCCTCTTTCAAAACGCTTACCTTTTCTTCCTTTTTGTTTATATCATCTTTAACCTTCCTTAGGTCATCCTCAAGTTTGAGTTGTACATCACTAGCTATCCTTTTATTTATCCCTAACTCTAACGTTAGATTTTAAGATCTAAGTTCTGAAACAGTTGTATCATGTGCATGAACCTGGTTCTTCAAATTAGTATTTTCCTTTTCAATTTTAAAAGCTTTTATTTTTAGGTTTTTGCACTCTGTGTTAAATTGTCACGCTCTTTTGACAGTTGTTCTTTTTCGGAACTTATATCCTCAGATTCATCAATGAAAGTTAGCAACAGTTCTCATAGTCTATTTTTAGAAAGGAATTTTGTTTTATTTTTTAGGTCCAAAAAATTTACCTCTAATTCTTAATCTGGTTCATCTTCAGATCCTCCAATTTCCATAAGAGCTCATATGTCATAACCATCATCATCAGAGTCCTCATCTGAACTATTTTCCCAAGCAGCAACTATTGCTTTGGATGACCCTATGTTTCAGTTCTTCTCATAATTAACTTTCTTCTGTTCTTTTTCTCATATCTCTCCTTTTTCACTCAACTTCCCACACAAGACAATTCTTGATCATGTGATCCTGTTTACCACATTGAGGCATCCAGACACCTGCTTCTTGTTTCCTTGGTTTTATTATAGTTTCCATTTCTTAAAGAACTCTTTCCTCTCCAAAGGTATCTTCAAGTCTCTAGTGATCAAAGACTTTCATCATTTTCCAAATCATAATCATCAGTAACTCTGAGTGCTAAACTCCTTTTCTTCCTTTGTTCATCTATCTTCATTGTTTGTCTCCTTAATTCATAGGTCTTGAGGTTTCCAATTAACTCATCCAAGGGAAGTGTGATAATATTCTTTGATTCCTGAATAACCATGATCTTACTTTACCAACTGACTCGTACGACCCAAGTCAAAAAAATTTAAACCCTTTCTTCTTTAGATAGATTTCTCCCAAGTGATCTTAACTCATTGGTCAAGGAAGTAAATCTGGTGTACACTTTCTGAATTGTTTCACCATCCTTCGGCCACAAGTTCTCATATTGTGAAAATAACAATGTACCTCTTGATCTTTTCACCTGACTTGTTCCTTTATGAGTTATATGCAAGGAGTCCCATATATGTTTGGAAGTGGTACAACCTTGGATTTTGTTATACTCATCAAGACCAAGTCCGTAGGAAAGTCATTATTTGGTTGGCTTTAGCATTTTTCTCCCACTTCTTAAGATCTTCAGTATTACAATCAGCTCTTTTTTTTGGACATCCTCACCTTTATTATTCTTCTTGAGTGTTGGTAAAGAACTAGCAGTGACTATATCCCGTAACTCATAATCCTTAGCCATTAAATGATCTCTTGTCCTCTACTTCCACCATGAATAGTAGTAGCTATCAAAAAGTGGTGACCTAGAGGCGGATTTCCTTTCATAGTTTTCAAGTGGTGCACTCATTTTGATCTTCTTCCTAAGGTGTTAGCCTCTTTAAGGATAAGCCGCTCTGATACCAATTGATGTTTTGTACTTCAATACCACAGAAGAGGGGGGTAATTTATGTGGTACCCAATTTTCGTGTGCCCTATATTTTTGAAGGACTTGGTTCTTCAATGTGTTCCTTAGACTATAATTACAAAATAAACTAAAGTTGAAATCAAAATAAAGAACAGAATAATTTTACATGGACAACAACCGACTCAAAAAGGTGCAAGAAAAATTTCCAGTAAGATTTTTTTCACACATCACTAAACACTAAGCCAAAACAAAGTTTACTAACTCTTGCAAACCTAAGGATTAAACTCTAACCCTTGTGAAAACAAACCGGAGGCTGCTGTGACTACTTCAAGTTAACTCTACCTTGCATGTAACAACGCAAATACCTATTACAATTGACTCTAATAAAGTTTAAAGGGTTCAACTGAAAATACCTACTATGCTTTGAAATAGAAGTAAAGACAGACACATAAACTCTTTTAAGGAACTGGTTCTTCAATCTGGTTCGTGTAGATTCAGGATTGCACTCTAGAATCTTACAGAAATTGCTTCACAAAACCCTTACTATTTTTCTCTCAATTATTGCTTTAATTTACTATGTGGGCATACCTGTAACAAAGAACAAACACTAATATATATAGAGTTAGTGACTAAAGAGTAACTAGAAGTCTATTGCTTGACTCTTCCTTGGTGGAAGAGTTCCAGTTAACTTCAACATCTAACTATTTTTGTCGCGACCCGATCTCCTACTGGATCCGTGATGGTGCCTAATATTGCTTGCTAGGCAAGCTAAAAATCACATAATAACTGTAAACTCATATAATATGATTAAATAGTCTGGACGGTGAAATAATCATAAATAACCAAGATTAATAGTAATAATACAATTAAAACCATCCCATGATCTACTGTCACTGAGTACATGAATGTCACAAAATTAAAATATAAAGTCTGATCCCAAAATACAGAATTATTTGAAAGATAGAACAGTAATAACATAACTAAGAGAAAGGGGAATTCAAGGGTGCGAATGGAACAACAGCTAGCTCAAAATATCCCTACGCTGATACCGGTGCCACGGCCTAGTAGTCATCCCTCACAATAGCACATGGACTTGCATATAAAGTGCAGAGTGTATTATGAGTACAACTGACCCCATGTACTCAATAGGTAATAAGCCTAACCTCGGGCTGAAAGCAGTGACGAGCTCGGCAAGGTCTAATACTCATTTCTATAATTAATTACAACAACAACAAAATAATAACGATAAAGAAAGCAGCTCAAGAATATTAAAATTCACCTTTTCATAAATAGAAGGATTCTAAGCATACTTTTCAAGAATAACAGTTAAGGCGTAGTTTCTTCCACAGATATCACCCAAACACGGTTCTTTTATCAATTTAACGGTAATTTCAAGTTTAACACATTAAATAGAGACATCAGGAACCAACAAGCATGAGGGAAGAAAACACAACCCGGTATCTACATGACGAGTATACATGCCAGAATCATCAATACCTTAAATCATTGAGTGTATCAAATATCAGTATGTATATAGTGCTTGGAGTAATTGTCCTTCATTAAAATCACTCAACCATACTCAGCACTGTATGGGTACCTAACAAAAGTTCCTCACCAAGCACATATATGACCCGTATGCCTATATCCATGGTTATTACCTGACTTAGGAGAGGCGGGTCCTTGCCCAAGCGCTAATTGTATTTATGTCAACGATTAATATCACTTCGCCTAATACGGGGCCTGGTGCACGTGTCACCTTACAATCAATAACATTCAGCCTACGTAGGGCCTAGCATACGCGTAACCTTATAATCAATACAAAATCGACGTTATGGCGCAAGTTCGTCAGCAACTGCTCAAGTCTCAAATATTTACACCTCACTGTATTCAGCTCAAACCGTGTAACACATATAAGAGTACCAACAGCATGTGTGATAACACACAAATAATACATAGGGACAATGATATAATATACGAATGTAACTTCATGACTAAGAACATGATTACAATTAAGGCAAATAACTCAATATAGCAAGAATAGCTATCATGTCTCAAACAGATAAGTACATAGCTTAGACATGATTTCTAGCATGAATAATATCTCAAGTAGTCATACAAGTAGAGAACATACAGATATAATTGGGAACGATAGCAATACAAGGGACATAATAGCCTACAGTCTACCCGAATCATGAATAACCCCTGTGTACGCATATACGCCTGTCACTTTGCACATGCATCACCCCTGACATATCTAAAATATCATAGACAATGGGAAAATTACCCTCAAATCAAGTTTAGACATGCTACTTACCTCAAAACACGTGAATCAATACTCCAAAAGCCCTTCCCATGAGAATCAACCTTAAAGCGGTTTGAATCTAGCCAAAAACAACTCATTAAGATCAAACACGGCTATAGAATCGATTCCAAATAAAAAAGCTCCAATCTTTATCAAATTTCCAAAAGTTAACCAAAAAGTCAACCCGGGGTCACTTCCCAAAACCTGACAAAGTCACAAATCTTGACTATCAATTCGAATACGAGTCCAAATATACAATATTCATCTAAATCCGACTTTGAATCGGGGTTCAAATCTCCATTTTTCACTCTACAAAACTATAGTCAAAATACCCAAATTTCATCGTCAAATCCCATAATATATATATGAAATAATCCATGTATGAACAAGATATATGGTAAAATCAAGTAGAAATGACTTATCCTCTTGCCTTGTGAGAGAATTCCCTTCAAAAATGGCCCCCTTCCAAGTTTTGGGCTCAAAATATTAAATAATGGGTCTAAGTCTCGAAATATAACTCTTTAAAAATCTTCCCAATTATACGCTTTGCGAACACGGCCCAAGCCTCGCATTTGCGAAGCACAAAAATCCCGCTGCCAAAATAAACCCTTTACGAACGCGGTGCCCAGCCCACAAACACAACGCACAAAATCCCACTGGCCTATGCGAACGCGATTGACTTCCCACGAATGCGAAGGCCAAACACCTGGTCAACCCTCTGCCTGCCTCACACTACGCGAACGCGATGTACTTGTCACGAACACAAAGGCCACTGCTCATAAAGCTTCGCAAATGTGACACACCGCTCACGAACGCAAAAAGAAAAATGACACTGCCCCAAAATTAGCCTTCACGATCCCGAGACCTGCTAAGCGATCGCGAAGCACTCCAGACGTCAGCAAAACTTCAGCAGTCCAACCAAGCTTAAATGATCCCAAAACTATTCAGAACACTCCCGAACCCCTCCGAACCCCGTCCAAATATACTAACCAATCCCAAAATGTAACACAGATTTACTCGAGGTCTCAAATCACAAATAGTAATATTAAAAATACAAATTGCACCTCAATTAAATCTTAATGAACTAATCAATTTTTAACTTTCAAAACTTATGCCGAACTACGTCTAACCTGCTCGGAATGATCCCAAATTTTTCAAAAGTCACATATGACATAACGAACATGTTCCAAGTCCCGAAAAATCAATCCGACCCCAATATCCTCTAAAAGTCATAGTAAAGTTAAAATAATTATTTGACCATATCTCTGTAGGAATTCCCTTTATTATTATGTTTAATTCTATTTTTAGGTACAAAATTAAAAATATCAAAATAGTACCAAGCTTTTATCTTTTATAATATTACTAATTCAATCAAGGTCTTATATTTTGGGCTTTAAAATTAGTTTTCAGATTTTGTTTTGGCCCAATCTCACAAATATTGAAGTCCAAATTTAGCAGCCCACAAAAATGATCCAACCCTCTCATTCTTACCATGATGGATAACAGAATTCTGACAAGGGAATATTTCCCTCAACACACACACTCCTCAACACATGACACCACTCCACTATCCTCACTGATGAAAACGGATTTTGGGAGATTCTAGAGGAGAAGGAGTTTTCTGAGAGAGCAAGAGAAAGAGAGAGTCTCTGGAAAAAAAAAAGGGGATAGGGTTCAAACAAAAAAGTATGAATCCTCATAGATAGAGGGATACACATACCTCTGCTTTCTTCGCGATCGGGTAGGTGCTTGGGTCCAATTTCAGTTTTCGGGTCGAGTTCTGGTCGTGGTTCGTCGCCCCGCTACTGATATCAACTTTCAAAAACCAGTAGGAACTTCCTTCCAGGTTCATCTTCTCAATCTATGTTTACTGCATTTTATTCGATTGAAATATGACAAAATCGTGGGAATTCGTTACTGGATTGGTGATTTTGTTTGCTTCGTTTGATATCTCTGCTTTCATCGTATGATATGCCGTTTCCTCATTCTGTATTGTTGTGTTGGTCGCTCGATGGTAGTGTTAGATCGTTGGGTTGCATAGGATTTGAAGTGTTGCAACTGCTAAAATGTTCATTTCTCGTTTTTCCTGAGTTTACTGGATGAGATTCATAGCATAAACTAGTTTAAAATCGGACCAATTTGCTCTTGGAGTTTGGTATGCGACCGCATAATCAATATGAGGTTCGTGTCTTTGACTTGATCATCAAAGATCATAATCTTGGTTTTAGTCACTCACCGCGTTTGTGTTCTGCGATCCACATTGCATAAACGTAATCGCATCTTGCATCGCGTTTTCCTTCTAGGTAAACTGTGTGTTTGATTTGCGATGTCTTCTGCGGTTTGCAAACCTGCTATGCGATCGCAGATGAGATCGCATTTCTAGTATTAAATCTTTCCCAGGACTCTGTTCTGATTTGCGATCTAGATGCGTAATATGCGGTTCGCATACACGATTTGCGATCACAAATAGGATCGCATTCTGACACTGGACACTGCCTAAGATTTTGTGCTGATCTGCGACCCATTATGCACAGTATGCGGTTCGCATGAGGGATATGCGATAGCATATCCCCACTAGCGATACTATTTTGCCTATTTTCTCTATTTCGTGGGTTTTTGGGTCAGGTTTTGTTAAATGCATGAAATAAAAGTTAAGAGAACAAGGCCACCAACTGAATTTTTATCTTTCTTTATTTTAGATTTTATTTTTCTTATTTTATTACACTGCTCGCTAGTAGCATGCTTAGGCCGATCACACTTGGGTAGGAAATACTAGGGCGTTTTGTTAATTTTTGAGGTGAGAGGTCGTTCCCTAGTTGAATTTATCCGGGGAATACCCCGAAGGACTTATGAATTTGACCGGGGAATGCCCCGAGGTATTTGTATGTGAAGACCAAAAGTGAAACTCACAGTATTTCAGTTTCAGTTTTATTTTCCTTTTATTAGGTGGGAATGACCTCGAACCTCTTGTGCGTTTGTTTTTCTCTTGTTTGTGTTTGTCTCAATTCGAATATTCTAAAAGCCAACTAAATCGAGTATGCAACCGTGACTTTCACGGGACCCGGGGAATGCCTAACACCTTCTCCCTGAGTCAAATGAACCCCCTTACCCAAATATCTGGTATGAACTTGGCTTTGAGTCTAAGTTCTAAATGGTGGCCTGGTACACCGAAATCAATTGTCAGGTGGCGACTTTGAATTTTCCCTTTTAAAATCCTATCCTTGTCACTTTCAAAGTTGAAAACCCCCTTTTCGAGATTTATTAAGCCTTTATTTAAAAAGGTTTAGTAAAGCTCCCACGCCCGAAAAAGGAGGAGTGACAGCTCTGGCGACTCCGTTGGGGAATCATCTAATTTTTTTGCGGGTTCAAGCTAGTACTTGATTTGTTGGTTTTTAAAATGTTTGGTTGAGTTTTATGCTTTTTCATTAGCTTTACTTACTGTTATTATGCTGTCATGTTTTGTTACTTTTATTATGCTTTCATATTTTGTTATTTGCTAGTTGTTTATGTGTTTACAGTTTTTGCTTTATGTGTTTATCGCTTTATAACTGTCATCATATGCATTGCCCGGTCATTTCTTTCTGCAACAAGTCTCGGAAAACGCGTCGCATGCACGAACTCTTTGTTGAGTCACCCTTAATTTAGGAAGGGAAGCCGACGGACGTATAGAGTGGGTGGAAAGCTTGAGCAGCCACCATCGACCATACGCTTTCCCCGAACTGCCTTGTTAGTGAACCCCAAACTTAGGTCAGCCTTTAGGTCATTTTTATCATGTCATTTAGACCTAGCAGGGCTCGGTGCCAGGCACCGTGTCCCTTGGCAGGAACCTTGTCCAAATTATGTCAAAATAGGCCCGTGGCCCAAAATGACAGCTAATCATCCTATGTGCTAAATGTTGCATCTGTGAGGGTAAAAGGGTCATTTGGCAGACCGATGTCTTGGAAGAAGGGTGAAAATGAAGTAAATGGGGCCCTGCTAGTATTTTCTTTCATATTCTTTTTCGAAAAAAGTTCTATTAAAAAAGAGGAAAAAGGAAAAACGAAAAAATCGAAAAGGAAGAAAAGAAAAGAAGATTTTACATTTTTCGTAATTTTTCAAGAAATCAAGAAAAGTCCAAGAGTTTTTACATCATTTTCTATTTTTTAGTCGCATCTCCCGAACTACACGAACCTGATTCTCGTCTTCCGGGCGGGATACGTAGCCAACCCACATAGGGTCCGGTCTTCCTAGTAAGTCCTAGGGTCTTGGCTTCCGGTGTCGTAGCCAAATCTGGCATGCTCAGCCACTTTTGGCCACATCGGTCATTCTCGCAAAGTAGGATTATTTTTTCAAAGGTGGTTCATTTCCCATGGCTAGGATCTCGAGTCCTTAAATCAGTGTCATATCACTCTAAGGCCCGTCCGTGTCGGGTTTGCGTCCCTAGCCACATTTGGCCATATCGGCCAATTTTTTCAAAATAGTCCATTTCCGCAAAATAACTCTTTAAGACCATGATTTTCGGGATATTAGAGTCGTGTAATCTTTAAATGAGGTATTTCTCATGCTTAGGGGTCAACTTTGTCAAATTTTCACTAATAGTCACTTTCAACCACCTAGGCCAATCTGCAAATGTAGCGAAATTGTGTCTTGCATTTGTCCACCAGAAAATGTTGTGGTGTCGTAATAGTATTCCGAGTCATTAACCATGTTCCCTTCATTCAGGTATGTACCCGTTGATTCGGTCCAAAGTGTTGATGGTGGTACAGATTCCTAAGAAATTGATCAAGTGGTGGAACATGTTTTCATCGCTAGAGCAGCATGAGTTAATGCAGAAATTGGGCACCCTAACTTCCCTTCTTGATATCACACCCCGCCCAGACTTAGTGGAGGCAATGCTGACCTACTGGAACCCGCAGAACTTGACTTTCAAATTTGAGGAGTGTGAGATGACTCCTACTCTAGCAGAAATATCCGGTCTCACCCGCTTAAGTTATATAGGCAAGAATATGATACTTCCCCGGGACCACTCTAGGACAAGATTTCTCAATGACCTGGGCCTAAAAGATAGCAAGCATTTAAAGTGCCTCGAGCAGTCTTGGATATCCTTGGATTATTTCTTTGCTAGATTTGGACCACAGGATAGTTTTGACGTCTTTTGGGATGAGTTCTGCACGACCAAAGCAAAATGGCAAAGATGTCGCCTCGAAGCTTTCAGCCTTGCTCTATTAGGGTTACTAGTTTTTCCATTAGATGAAAGGCACATATGTACCCGTCTACAGTCAGTGGTGATGGCATTATTTCATGAAAAGCAACACAAACAGTTACTATTGTGCCAATAATCTTAGCAGAGTTGTACCGAGCCCTGAATGAGGTTAAGGGAGGTGTCAGGTATTTTGAGGGAAGTAACCTTTTGCTACAATTGTGGATGATGGAGCATTTGCACACAGCTTCCTTACTTTGTCCCATCGACCGTGCCTTGAGGGATCGGATGATATGTATCGAGTGTAGGATGAAGTCTCCTAAGTTCACATACCCAATAGGTGTCACAACTTGGATTGAGTTCCATGGTTCGAGGACAAACGAGAATGTTTTGTGGGCTTACCTTTGGCTACCTTTAGATGATATCTTGGTAGGATGCCTCATGCAGCCTTTGCTGATGCTGATAGGACTCAAGTGTGTCAGGTCATATACGTTGGTCAGGGTAATGCGACAGTTGGGCAGACAACAAGAAGAGCCTCCAACTTCGCACCTTCGGAGGTACATTAAGAATTTTAGCAAAAAGGCAGTTGACGAAATCAAGTACGTGCAATACTAGAACGATGCAAAGAGGATGAAGAAAGATACATTAGTAAAGGATATCAGCA
>MCJB01025700.1:69036-87568 GCA_002018475.1 Nicotiana obtusifolia
CCACACTACTTATCTCATTTCTCGCATGGATCCTTTAAAGTATATTTTTCAGAAGCCAATGCCCACGGGAAGACTTGCAAAGTGGCAGATTTTACTTACAGTGTTCGATATCATCTATGTGACTCGGACCGCGATGAAAGCTCTAGCTTTGGCCGACCACTTGGCCGAGAATCCGGTGGATGATGAATACGAGCCATTGAAGACTTATTTTCCGGATGAAGAGGTCATGTATGTTGACGAGGTTGCCCACTATGAAAAACCCTGTGGAAACTTTTCTTTAATGGAGCTGCTAACATGAAAGGGGTCGGAATAGGGGCTGTACTTATCTCTGAAACAGGGCAACACTACCCTGCAACAGCCCAACTTCGATTTTATTGCACCAACAACATGGCTGAGTACGAAGCATGCATTTTGGGCCTGAGGTTAGCTATTGACATGGGGGTCCAGGAGATACTCGTTTTGGGAGACTCAGATCTTTTGGTCCACCAGATTCAAGGAGAATGGGAAACTCGAGATTTGAAGCTCATACCTTACAGACAGTACTTGCATGATCTCTGTCAACGCTTCAGGTCAGTTGAATTTAGATATATTCCCAGGATTCATAATGAGATTGCCGATGCCTTGGCCACCCTAGCATCAATGTTACATCATCCAGACAAGGTTTATGTTGACCCCATACATATCTAAGTGCGTGATCAACATGCCTATTGTAATGTGGTGGAAGAGGAAATCGATGGCGAACCTTGGTTCCATGGTATCAAGGAATCCATCAGGTCGGGGGTATATCCAGTACATGCTACAGGTGACCAAAAGAGGACCATTCGACTTCTGGCCAGTGGATTTTGCCTGAACGGAGGAATCTTATACAAGAAGACTCCGGATTTAGGATTGCTGAGGTGCGTAGATGCTAAAGAGGCTTCAAGTATCATGGCCGAAGTACATTCTGGAGTCTGCGGTCCACAAATGAATGGGTATGTATTGGCAAAGAAGATACTTCGAGCAGGTGATTATTGGCTCACCATGGAACGGGATTGCATCAGCTTCGTTCGCAAGTGTCATCAGTGCCAGGTACACGGTGACTTGATCCATTCTCCCCCATCTGAGTTACACACAATGTCTACACCTTGGCCCTTTATTGCTTGGGGCATGAATGTTATTGGGCCAATCGAGCCAGCTGCGTCAAACGGGTATAGATTTATTCTGGTGGGCATTGATTACTTTACCAAGTGGGTCGAAGCTGTAACTTTCAAGTCCGTAACCAAGAAGCCAGTGGTGGATTTTATTCATTCAAACATCATTTGTCAGTTCGGAATTCCCAAGGTGATCATCACAGACAATGCTGCTAATCTCAACAGTCATTTGATGAAAGAGGTATGCCAACAGTTCAAGATTATGCATCGAAACTCCAGTCCGTATCGCCTCAAGGAAAATGGAGCTGTTGAGGCTGCTAACAAGAACATAAAGAAGATACTTCGTAAGATGGTTCAGAGTTCTCAGCAGTGGCATGAAAAGTTGCCTTTTGCAGTACTGGGCTATCGCACTACTGTTCGCACCTCAGTGGGTGCAACTCCTTATCTGTTGATATATGGAACTGAGGCAGTTATACCTGCGGAAGTTGAGATTCCATCTCTTTGGGTCATTGCAGAAGCCGAAATTGATGATAACGAGTGGGTCAAAACCCGGCTCGAACAGTTAAGTCTAATTAATGAGAAAAGATTGGCTACAGTATGTCATGGTCAATTGTATCAGAAGAGAATAGCTAGAGCATACAACAAAAAGGTGCGTCCTCGGAAATTTGAAGTGGGCCAGATGGTATTGAAATGCATTCTTCCCCCATCAGATGGAAGTTAAAGGCAAATTCGCCCCGAACTGGCACGGACCATTCGTTGTGACGAGAGTGTTGCCTAATGGTGCCCTGCATTTAACAGACATGGAAGGCAAATGTGTAGATATGACTATCAATTCTGATGCAGTTAAGAGGTACTATGTATGATTTTTTTTCTCATCTTAAATTGTATTTTGCTACTTGGCATGTTCGAAGTTGAAATGACGAAGGCATTTTATTCTGCTACCCAAACACTTTCATCCTTCACTACCCTTTTGAGCCTTATTTATTTTATTTCATATCTCTCTTTTTGAATCAATAGAAGAAATAAGAAAAAGAAGAAGAAGAAAAGAAAGAAAAGAAAAGAAAGAAAGGAAAAGAAAAAAAAATAAAAAAAGAGAAAAAAGAAAAGAAACAGAAAAAAAAGAAGAAATAGAAAAGAAGTGGAAAGAAACAAACAAACAGGAAAAGTGTTTGAACTACGTTTGACCTGATTCCTTCTAAGGATACGTAGGCAGCCTTACGGTTCGGTCTCATTAAAACAAAAATCAAAATTCCCCACAGACCCAAAGAAACTGGGGCAGAAGTTTCGGATTCGAAAAGGTCTGATTCCAAAAGTTGTAATTTTAGCCCTATTTCATTTTCAAATTATTTTGAGCCTTCATGATTCCCTCTCTTTCTAACCCTTCCCAAAAGCCTACATTACAGTCCAAAGAAAGACCTTCCGATCAATCTTTGGGGATGCCGTGTCAAGCGGGATAGAGACACGATTGGCATCAGGGCAACACTTCATTCATGAGATGAGAGAAATAAAAAATGAAAGAGTCTTATTGGTGAAAACCCTCATGGGCACCATAAGGCGATGGTGAGATGAGAGAAAATTCAGAATAAGAGAGTCTTATTGGTGAAAACCCTCACGGGCACCATAAGGCGATGGTGAGTTGAAAGATAAACCAACAAGAGAAATGGGATCAGTGAAAGGTTGGTCTTCGAAGTATGGACTTATGCCACGAGCTGAATATGATTGGTTGTACGGATTAGGATGATCAATCCGAAATGCATGTCATGATCATTGGAGCTGGCTGCTTCCCTCAGAAAACTCTTTCTTTTCCAAATTTCCTTCACATAGTCATTCGTGTTCAAAGTTTTCCTTTATTCCTTTTTTGTCCAAAATCATTACATTTTGTTCTTTGAGTCCATTTTTATGAGTTTCTTTCGAACTAGCCCATGACAAACAAGTAGGGAAGGATTTCAAAGCCTACTACCAACTTCCAAATTGCGCAAAGCGGAACTCGGCCAAGCATATCACAACAAACAGGATTTGGAATGAATGGTATGCAGACAATTGAAGTTTAGGCAATAAGGCGACTTTTAAGTTTTGGAAAATACAAGGATGCAGCTGTGTTCGGAATGAAAACGCAATGCAACAGGTAGGGATGAGAAATTCGGGTCATTCAGAGATTGTGCGATACGGTCCCAATCAAAGGTCAAACAACTCTTTGCTCGTTCAAAGCAGCTGATCGGGATGAAGCATGGCAGTCAGCATAAGCAGATCCCCAGCAAGAGTTAAAACTTGAATATATTCCCCAACAGAAGCAGACCCTCAGCAATGACGCCACAAGCTAACCAACACATTTATAAACTAACAAGATTTTATTTATCTGAAACAGGAAACATGAAAATTTGTCAATCCACAAAGCCCTCTTGTGAAGAAGACATGGCTTGAGAGGCAAAAGTTTCTATTCAGAATTCCCCGAGCAAAGAGCATGGCTCAGGTAAATTCATTTTCGGCTTTTCAGGACCCTCCTGTATAATGGGAAATAACTTTATCCAGGATTTAATTTTTAGTTCTCAGTACCCTCCTGGATAATGGGATTTAGTTTTTAAATTTTCAGGACCCTCCTGGATAATGGGATTTAGTTTTAAAATTTTTTGGACCTCCTGGATAATGAGATTTAGTTTTTAAATTTTTAGGACCCTCCTAGATAATGGGATTTAGTTTTAAAATTTTTCAGGACCCTCCTGGATAATGGGAAGTAGTTTTAAATTTCTCAGGACCCTCCTGGATAATGGGACTTAGCTTTAAATTTCTCAGGACCCTCTTGGATAATGGGAAGTAGTTTTAAATTTCTCAGGACCCTCCTGGATAATGGGACTTAGCTTTAAATTTCTCAGGACCCTCTTGGATAATGGGACTTAGCCTTAAATTTCTCAGGACCCTCTTGGATAATGGGATTTAGCTTTTAAATTCTTACAAGCTTTTAGGTAACATAATTCGATTAATCCCCGCAGATGTGCCCAGGTCCCAAACTGGGGCAGAAAGTTTCTTTTGTTTTGTTTGCTTTATTTTAGCATCAGGCGCCCACCTGGATAATGAGAGAATACATTCAAGTTTTAGCAATCAGTCGCCCACCTGGATAACGAGGGAATGCTTTCAAGTTTCGAAAATCAGGCGCCCACCTGCATAACGAGGGAATACATTCAAGTTTTAGCAATCAGGCGCCCACCTGGATAACGAGGGAATACATTCAAGTTTTAGCAATCAGGCACCCACCTGGATAACGACGGAATGCTTTCAAGTTTCGAAAATCAGGCGCCCACCTGGATAACGAGGGAATACATTCAAGTTTTAGCAATCAGGCGTCCACCTGGATAATAAGGGAATATATTCAAGTTTTAGCAATCAAGCGCTCACCTAGATAACGAGGGAATACATTCAAGTTTTAGCAAATCAGGCACCCACCTGGATAACGAGGGAATACATTCAAGTTTCGGCAATCAGGCGCCCACCTGGAAACGAGAGAATTCATTTTAGAGTCACTTCAAATCCACAAATATAAGAAAAATCAGGAGCCCGCCCAAAGAACAGGGTCCATCTTTTTAGTTCTATATCAAAGATCAAGTAGAGGTTCAAGGAAGATTCAAGACAAGAAGAAGGATCTAGTATTTTTCTTTTGCTTCTGATGTAATTTTTCCTTTATTTTTGATGTAATGGAAGGGACCGCGAACCGGAACTTCGACGGCACTCCAATTGACTCTCCACCTCGGTACTCCATTGCCTTCCTCACTTACGAACTACACGTCGCATGATTCCTTTATAACAAAGGATATGTAGGCAGCTCAAATACCAGGGCTCGGTCACATCCCCTTTCCTTTAGTGTTGGTTTTCCCCAAGCAGAGGTCGGGTCAAAAACATGTCTTGTTATTCTTTGCCTGAAAACACTCCATGTTTCCCGTCAAAGAGGGGTAGCTGTAGAAATTTAATTTTTGACCCGCGCATTAAAATCGCCTCTAAAAGTCATATTAAAGTTAAAATAATTATTTGAGCTTATCCCTGTAGGAATTCCCTTTATTATTAAGTTTAATTCTATTTTTAGGTACAAAATTGAAAATATCAAAATAGTACCAAGCTTTTATCTTTTATAATATTACTAATTCAATCAAGGTCTTATATTTTAGGCTTTAAAATTAGTTTTCAGATTTGTTTTGGCCCAATCTCACAAATATTGAAGTCCAAATTCAGCAGCCCACAAAAATGATCCAACCCTCTTATTCTTGCCATGATGGATAACAGAATTATGACAAGGGAATATTTCCCTCAACACACACACTCCTCAGCACATGACACCACTCCACTATCCTCACTAATGATAACTGATTTTGGGAGATTCTAGAGGAGAAGGAGTTTTTTGAGAGAGCAAGAGAAAGAGAGAGTCTCTGGAAAAAAAAAAAGGGGGGATAGGGTTCTAGCAAAAAAGTCTGAGTCCTCATAGATAGAGAGAAAAAATCGAAAAAATAGGGACAAAAAAAGAAGAATAAAATGAGAGATTTGAGTATGAATCTGGAGTTCTAGTTTATGTTTAAAGCCCAGAAGACAAAACACAAAAATAAAAATTCGAATCAATTTTTAGTTTTCTTCTTCTTCAAAAACTCCAAAAAACCAACAAAAAATAGGGATACACATACCTCTGCTTTCTTTGCGATCGGGTAGGTACTTGGGTCCGATTTCAGTTGCCGGGTCGAGTTCTGGTCGTGGTTCGTCGCCCTGCTACTGATATCAAATTTCAAAAACCAGTAGGAACTCCCTTTCAGGTTCATCTTCTCGATCTATGTTTACTGCATTTTATTCGATTGAAGTATGGCAAACTTGTGGGATTTCGCTTCTGGATTGGTGATTTTGTTTGCTTCGTTTGATATCTCTGCTTTCATCGTATGATATGTCGTTTCCTCGTTCTGTATTGTTGTGTTGGTCGCTCGATGGTAGTGTTAGATCGTTGGGTTGCATAGGATTTGAAGTGTTGCAACTGCTAAAATGTTCATTTCTCGTTTTTCCTGAGTTTACTGGATGAGATTTGCATAGCATAACTAGTTTAAAATCGGACCAATCTGCTCTTGGAGTTGGGTATGCGACCTCATAATCAATATGAGGTTCGCGTTTTTGAATTGATCATCGCAGATCGTAATCTTGGTTTTAGTCACTCACCGCGTTTGTGTTCTGCGATCCACATTGCATAAACGTAATCGCTATCTTGCATCGCGTTTTCCTTCTAGGTGAACTGTCTGTTTGATTTGCGATGTCTTATGCGGTTCACAAACCTGCTATGCGATCGCAAATGAGATCGCATTTCTGGTATTAAATCTTGCCCAGGACTCTGTTCTGATTTGCGATCTAGATGCGTAATATGCGGTTCGCATACACGATTTGCGATCGCAAATAGGAACGCATTCTGACACTGGACACTGCCTAAGATTTTGTGTTGATGTGCGACCCTTTATGCACAGTATGCGGTTCGCATGAGGGATATGCGATAGCATATCCCCACTAGCGATACCATTTTGCCCTTTTTCTGTATTTCGTGGGTTTTTCGGTCAGGTTTGGTTATATGCATAAAATAAAAGTTAAGAGAACAAGGCCACCAACTGAATTTTTATCTTTCTTTATTTTAGATTTTATTTTTCTTATTTTATTACATTGCTCGCTAGTAGCATGCTTAGGCCGATCACACTTGGGTAGGCAATACTAGGGCGTTTTGTTAATTTTTGAGGTGAGAGGACGTTCCCTAGTTGAATTTATCCGGGGAATGCCCCGAAGGACTTATGTATTTGACATTCCGGGGAATGCCCCAAGGTTTTGTATGTGAAGACCAAAAGTGAAACTCGCAGTATGTCAGTTTCAGTTTTATTTTTCTTTTATTAGGTGGGAATGACCTCGAACCTCTTGTGCCTTTGTTTTTCTCTTGTTTGTGTTTGTCTCAATTCGAATATTCTAAAAGCCAACTAAATCGAGTACACAACCGTGACTTTCACGGGACCCGGGGAATGCCTAACACCTTCTCCCCGATCAAATGAACCCCCTTACCCAAATCTCTGGTATGAACTTGGCTTTGAGTCTAAGTTCTAAATGGTGGCCTGGCACACTGGAATCAATTGTCAGGTGGCGACTCTGAATTTTCCCTTTTAAAATCCTATCCTTGTCACTTTCAAAGTTGAAAACCCCCTTTTCGAGATTTATTAAGCCTTTATTTTAAAAGGTTTAGTAAAGTCTCCTACGGCGATAAAGGAGGAGTGACAAGGCCCACGCGCGGGCAACTAGAGGCGAGCAGCGCGTAGGAATTTCCAGATTGTAGCTAATGTTGGTCTACATCCTTTTGTCATCTGTATACATTCCAGGTTCTATCATTCCTACTTAGTATTTGTATCTTGCTTGTTTTTAGCTCTATTGTCTACCTTGTACCCTTGAGTATTGCAATAGTTGGTTGCCTTTGTTGGGTTTTTGCCCTTCTCCACCATTAATTGAGTCGCTGTATCTCTTGTGTAATTGAGATAATTTTCTAGTCTATATTGAAGCTTTTCCATTTGTCTACATTTGCAGTAGTTGTAGCATTAATAGATATTCCTTAGTTTCTTTGTGGTATAGTGGCTAGTCGGAACGATGGTAGAGTAGGGCCATGCCCTCAGGGGGTCCAGGGGGCAGGGGCAAGGGTGGCAGGAGGGATAAATGATCTAGTAGGTTGAGAACATAGGGACACTGATGGGTAAGTCCACAGGGTTAGGGAGGATTCTTCAAAAGAGGGAGATTAATATAGCATGCGTCCAGGAGACTAGATGGAAGGGTATGAGGGCGCAGGATGTTAAGGGGTTTAAGCTATGGTATTTACGAGGAGCTGCGGGCAAGAACATGTAGGTATCTTAGTTGATAGGGATATCAGGGAGATGGTGGTGGATGTTAGCAGGGTGAATGATAGGCTAATGACTATTAAGCTAGTGATTGATGGGGCCACTTTTAACGTGATTAGTGCGTACGGGCCTCAGATGGGCTTGAGCGAGGAGGTCAAAAGGCGCTTCTGGGATGATTTTGATGAGGTTGTGCATGGTATTCCACACTCCGAGAAGCTCGTCATAGGGGGTGATTTTAATGGCCATATTAGGGTGTCTGCTAGGGGTTATGACGAGGTGGATGGTGGGTTCGGTTTTTGGAATTAGGAATGAGGGTGGTACCTCATCATTGGATTTTGCTAAAACTTTTGACTTGGTGTTAGCTAATTCGTGTTTCCAGAAGAGGGAGGAACACTTGGTCACTTTCTGGAGTAAGGTAGCCAGGACTCAGATTGATTACCTTCTCCTTAGGAGGGGTGATAGGGGCCTTTGCATTGATTGAAGGTTATCTCGAGTGAGTGTCTGTCGATGCAGCATATGCTCTTGATAATGGACATGGAGGTCAAGAGAGTAAGGAAGAAGAGAGCGGTGTACGGCTAGCCTAAGTGTGGGGAGCCTTGACTAAGGCAAATGCTCAGGATTTAGGGGAGAAGATGTTGGCCATGAAGACCTGGAAGAGTAATGGAGACGCAAGTAGTATGTGGACCACGATAACGAACTGTATTAAGGAAGCTGCAAGAGAGATGTTAGGGGTAACGAAGGGTTATTCGGGAGGCTACAAAGGGAGTTGGTGGTGGACTAAGGAGGTCGAAGAAAAAATAAAAGCTAAGAAAGCGGTGTATCTGAAGCTAGTGGGGAGAACAGATGAGGAGGAGAAGAGGACGTGTAGGGAGTGTTATAAAAAGGGTAGGAAAGAGACAAAATTGGCAATCATGGCGGCTAAGACTACACCTTTTGAGCGATTGTATGAGTATCTTGGGGGCAAAGAAGGAGATAGGAAGTTGTATAGGTTAGCCAAGATTAGGGAAAGGAAGGCTCGGGACCTGGACCAAGTGCAGTGCATCAAAGACGAAGATGGTAAGGTTCTAGTGGAAGAGGCATGTATCAGGCGTAGATGGCAGGAGTATTTCCATAGACTCTTGAACAAGGGAGAGGCCAGGAACATCGTGCTAGGTGAGTTGGAAAACTCAGGGAATCAGAGGGATTTTGGGCTTTATAGGCGTATTAGGAGCGAAGAGGTTGAGGGGGCACTGCAGAAGATGAGCAGGGGTAAAGCAACTGGGCCTAACGAGGTTGTAGTGGAATTTTGGAAGAAAGTGGGTGGGACAGGCTTGGAGTGGTTTACTGGGTTGTTTAATGTCATTTTCAGGACGAAGAAGAAGCCCGAATATTTACGGTGGCGTTTGATTATCCCATTGTATAAAAACAAAGGTGATATCCAAGACTACAACACCTATAGGGGTATCAAGCTGTTGAGTCATACTATGAAAATTTTGAAGAGGGTGGTGGAGAGGAGGGTGTGACATAGTGTTACTATTTCGAGAACTAGTTCGGATTTATGCCGAGGCAGTTTACTACATATGCTATTCACCTTGTGAGGAGATTAATGAAACAGTATAGGGAGAGGAAGAAGGACTTGCATATGGTAATCATATACCTAGAGAAGGCCTATGATAATGTTCCGAGAGAGGTCCTTTGGATATGTATGGAGTTTAGATGGCGTACATTAGGGTGATAAAGGACATGTACGAGGGAGTGAAGACTCGGGTGAGGACTACGAGAGGAGACTCGAATCATTTCCCAGTGGAGATGGGGTTGCATCAGGGATCGTCTCTTAGCCCGTTTTGTTTGCCTTAGCTTTAGAGGTGTTGGCACGTCACATACGAGGGGAGGTGCTATGGTGTATGCTATTCGCTGATGACATAGTCCTGATTGACAGATGCGAGACGAAGTTAACGCTAGGTAAGAAGTTTGGAGATAGACGCTGGAGTCTAACAGTTTCAAGTTGAGTAGGTCAAAAACTGAGTAATTGGAGTGCAAGTTCAGTGATAGGATGCATGAAGAAGGAGTGGAGGTGAAGATTGATACTCAAGTCGTCTCCAAAAGGAATAATTTCCAGTATCTTGGCTCTATTATTCAAGGCAACCGGAAGATTGACGAAGATCTTACTCATCGTTGGAGCGGCGGGATGAGATGGAGGCTCTCCTCAGGGGTTTTGTGTGATAAGATGTGCCACCTGGACTTAAGGGCAAGTTCTACAGAGTGGTGGTTAGACCGACTATGTTGTATGAGGCTAAGTATTGGCTCGTCAAGAAGTCCCATGTCCAAAAGATGAAAGTAGTTGAAATGAGGATGTTGAGATGGATGTGTAGACATTACCAGGAAGGACATGATTAGGAATGAAGTTATTAGGGACGAGGTAGGAGTGGCATCTGTGGAGGACAAGTTGCGGGAATCGAGGCTGAGATGGTTCGGACATATGAAGAGAAGAGACATAGATGCTTCGGTTTGGAGGTGTGAGAGGTTGTCCATGGCAGGTCTGAGAAAGGGAAGGGGTAGGCCTAAGAAGTATTAGGGAGAAGTATTTAGGCAAGACTTGTCATTGCTCCAGCTTACCAAGGATATGACCCACGATAAAAAGGTGTGGAGGTCGAGGATTAGGGTTGTAGGTTGACAGATAGTAGTGTATTCCTCCCACGCTTACCAGTAGAACTAGGACTATTTTGTATTATCTTATTCATGGTTCTTTACTTTTATATGTTGTGTCATTCGCGCTGTTACCATAATACATTGTTGTTACTATTGTTTGCTACTTGTTATTTTATCTGCACTGTTCCTTGAGCCGAAAGTCTATCAGAAACAACCTTTTCACCTCTATAAGGTAGGGGTAAGGTCTGCGTACACACTACCCTCCCCAGACCCCATTTATGGAATTACACAGAATTTATTATTGTCGTTGCTGTTGTCGTTATTGTTGTACCTGTGTACAGTATATATGAACCTGTATCATGCATGTGTTCCTTTTCAAATTATCAAACCTATTATGATCAAGTCAACAAGAAATTCGTGTTAATAAAAATAGAGATTTCGGCAGCGGAAAAGAGAATCAATGCTCTGATAGCATATGAAAAATAACAAGAATGGAGATCGGAAAGAAAGTTGTATTATTGATGATTCAAAATGAGTACAACAGTACTTTATTTATACACTCGACTATGCACAAGTCTAGAGTCCTATAATTTAGCTACAAGAGATACACTACTAGAAATCAGGTCAAAAGTGACCGAAAAAAGCGACCAACGTTGGTCTCAATTTGTCCAAAAGCGACCAAAAAGCGACTGAACCGGCCTGGTCAGTATTCAGGTGGTCACAAACAAATTGCGACCAACTTTGGTCTCTATCACAAAAGGACCAAACATTCCGAAAAAACATGTAGAGACCGACTTTGGTCGCAAATTAGCGACCAACGTTGGTCGCTATGCATTTTTTTAATTAATATAATCTGGGATATTGAAATCAACGTTAGTCGCAAAAGAAATTAATTTTTTTTTTATTTTAAATATGCGACCAACGTTGGTCGGAAATCTGCAGAACAGAAAATTTAATTTAAGATTTGCGACCAACGTTGGTCGCTAACTATTAATATTTTTTTTTAATTTTCTGATTAGCGACCAACGTTGGTCGCTATACTCCCAGATTTTAAAAATCAGGGTAATATAGCGACCAAGTCGCTATACTCCCAGATTTTAAAAATCTGGGTAATATAGCGACCAACCTTGGTCGCTAATCAGAAAATTAAATATTTTTTTTAAACATTAGCAACCAAGTAGCGACCAACGTTGGTCGCTAATTTGCAGATTTTTTTTTCAATGAATAGCGACCAATTTGAGACCAACGTTGGTCGCTTTTTTTGGTTCATTTTTTCCAGAAATAGCCTGTTTTGGCAGCTACACCACCTGCCAGCTTACCAAAATCCTAAATAGGCATTTTATGCCATAAACAACAACAATGACAATAACAACAACAAACAACAACAACGACAACAACAACAACAAACAACAACAACGACAACAACAACAACAAACAACAACAATGACAACAACAACAACAACAATAAACAACAGCAGCATTAAACAACAACAACAACAACATTAAAGAATAACAAAGTATAAAGTTCAATAGAACTTATACATTAGTTAAATGTTATTACAATTCAACGATTATTAATGTCTACATCATTAGTGTCATCGTCCGATGAAGTGTCATCACCAAGATGTTGTGGATAAGGGTGTTGTTGTGTAGGACCGGAGGGATGATAGCGGGGATGACGGGAGGAAGTAGCAGGGAGAGGGCGAGCCTCTGGCGATGATTCATGAGACCGGGGAATCGGAAAAGCGCTAGAAGCCAAGAGAGATTTGAGTTGCTCTTGTATGGCAACATACTGAGCATCTCTAACCCTCTCTCTTTCATCTCTAACCCTCTCTCTTTCCTTGGCGGCTTCTAGCTCGGCTGTGAGCTTTGCCAAGTTCTCCCGCATAGAGGAGAGGCACTCCCCATCAAGTTGCTCCGCTTACGCGGAAGTGCCTATTCCTTGCATTCCACACTTATAGCGGTGGAATTTCTTAGCGAGAAGCCCGTATACCTTCCCCCATTTTGGACCGCCAGCAGCCTGCGTCCATAGTCTTTCAGCATCCTCGTCCGACGGCTGGCTGCGTATGAATTCTTCAACCTCAGCTGTGAAGCAACTCTATAAGAAAAATTACATTGAATTAGTATTCAAAAGTTATATAAAAGTAAATCAAAGTACTTAAAGAAAATTGAAAACTTACATGTACAACCGAGGCTCGGTCCTCGACCCACCTTTCTTCATCCGAATCTTTCTTCTTCTTGACAATATGAGTCTCCTTGAATAACTCATCTTGCCTCATCGGACGGCCCAACTTCTTCTCCTGAAAAGTCATAAATTTTAGTTAATAAACAGATTAGACGTTGAAAATTAAAATTAAATTAAGCAATTACGTACCATTTTCCTCTTTATTGAACCGAGGCTGATCGCACCTCCAATGTGCAGAGAGCCTCCCTTCTCCAAAGCACGAGCTTTCTTTCCTTGCTCGCTCTTCTTTAAGAAATCTGCGGTTAGCCGTTGCCTTTGCAGATCATCCCATAGATGATCAAGCAACCAGGAGGGCTTCTAGTTCGACCTTCTAGCGTTGGAAAAGCAATGTGACAACCGCTTGCGAGCCTTGAGATGGAAGTTAGCAGCTACCTCCGCGCTATAGCGGTGTTCCCATACACACTTGCTCTGTATTTCAGAAGTTAAGTATTTAGATGGAAATATCATAAATATAAATAATTGTACTTCTTAAAAGAACATTTATACCTTAAATTCATTGAAAATTGCCTCCTTAAGCGAGAATGGAAAATCTCTCCAAGTCGCATAAGGGCCATCATATAGCTTTCTAGTGGCTTGGGTGAATATCCTTGTAGTAACATTACTAGGGATAAACCTTTAATGTAATTAAAAAAAAAAAGACACATTAATATCTTAGTAAAACCGTACAAAACAATAAACGTTAAAAATAACAAATAACTCTTACCCGTCACCCTCAGGGACTATGATGATCCTGCCATACTGATCACGATGCACCTCCTTGTCATCATCACCATCACCGTCCGAACGATGTGCATCAGGGGCATGTGTGGAAGGTGTAGGGGGGACAGAGCTAAAATCTCGCAGGCGAATGCCTGTAATAGATGGAGTCCCCGATGAAGATGGCTGCGAGCCCTGCGACGCAGCTATATGGGCCGCACTGGGACATGTCACTGATTGCTGTGACCCAAGTGGCTGCGACCCGAGTGGCAGCAACCCCAGTGGCTGTGACCCTAGTGGCTGCAGCGCTGATGACTGTGATCCATGTGGATGTGACATGGACCGATGTGGTCCATGCGATGCAGATGGCTAAGATCCACGTGGATGTGCGGTAGCTGGACTGTATGTCGCACGTACAATCCTAGGGCCCTATGATGAAAGACCCGGTGTCTGCACGAAGGTGTAGAGCTGGTGATGCTGGAACAGCTCAGAATAGCCCTGGGGTGGAGGAAAAAACGTAGGCATAGGCAACTCTGGAACGGCAGGACAAGTTGGAGTGTAGTCTTCTACCCTCCTCTTTTGTTTCCTACCCTTTTCTCGACCCCGAGAACTACTAGAATCATCGTTACCTCGACCCTTGCCTGTCATCCGCATAATATAATACATATTTAGATTGAAAGATATAAAGAAAATATATAGCTATAAACGAGAGTTGTTAAAGAAACCAACTGTTTAAAGCTCATCGTCGTATAGTTCCTCATTCGAGAATTCTTCTTCCTCGGTAGTTTGAGCTTCATCAGTTGATACTTCTTCCTCGTTTTCTGTAATTCTTACTTCGAAAATATCAACTTCTTCCAGTATGTGTTCACGATGTTCCAAATCATTTTCTAAAACTTCGTCCACTATTTGGTCAACAGTGGAGATATCGTTTTGATATGCAACATCTAACACATTCTCAACTTCCACCCTACCCACAGGCTTGGTTTTTATAACAACCCACCAATCAGACTTATTTCGCCGCAATGGATAAGGAGCATAATACACTTGCCTAACATTATGTGCAATTATGAAAGGATCATAGCGATCATACTCCCTCTTATGATTAACCTCAATTAGGTTGTACTGATTGTGGACTCTAGTACCTCTTGTTGGGTGTGGGTCAAACCACTTACATCTAAAGAGTATCAATTTCTTGTTTGGCCAACCTGAATATTCTAGTTCAATTATTTCTTTGATCACACCATAGTAATCAATATCTCTATATTGGTTGCCATCAACACCTTGAACCCACACCCCACTATTGTTGCTATTTTTATTTTTTGAGCAATCCTCGGTATGGAACTTATATCCATTCACAACGTACTTAGACATTGTTCTGACCTCAACCCCAGGTCCCCAAGATATATCTTTCAAAAATTGGTTTGCACCATTATTTGGATTATTTACCTACATATTGTTAAAAAAAATCATATGTCAGCATAACTTCCAAACATTGTTTACTTACTTAGTGTTAGCATATTTTAAGGAGAAACTTACAAATTGTTTGAACCAAGTATCAAATCTCGTATATACAGCATCATGGCCAAATTGACTGACGAAGTGACTGTGACACATCAAACATTTTTAGTAGTTGTATTGAGATGTAATCACAGTAATTGTTATATTTTAATAACTACTAAATCAATACTTACTTGAGAAATGGTACGACTTTGGGACAATTTAGCAACACGTGAAGTGTAGCTGACTTGAACTCCACATCGCTCAAACTCCTCTTTCTAACATCTTTAGAACATCGGCCTGGTTGATTGAATATGGACATAGGCGGATATGACGGATCATTCATAAGGTCGGTTGTGTGCCTGTTGGGCCTATTCCTAGCACATGCCACATTACTCTCAAAATAATGAGAGCAAAAATGGGTAACTTGCCGTCGTTCATCCAAAGTGAATGTGTAACTTGCTTTGGGTTTGAACACCTTACCATTGTGTGCTGTTTGCAAGTGTAGTTCAGGCCGCCTGAATATTCTTGCAAGTCCATTCTAGCCTTTGCATTATCCTTGGTCTTACCTTTAACATCCATCACTGTGTTGAACAGATTATCAAAATAGTTCTTCTCAATGTGCATGACATCAAGGTTGTGACGGAGAAGATTATCCTTCCAATAAGGCAAATCCCAAAATTTACTCCTTTTCACCCAATTGTGAGTGACACTATATCCTGGGAATCTATAAGGTGGAGCTTCAGTAACTTTATTGAAGCTTTGGACCCTCTCCCAAATTTTCTCTCCTGAAAGTATCGGAGGTGGAAAATCACATTCAATTTTATTCTTTCTGAATGCATTTTTCATCCTTCTAAACTCATGATCAGGAGGCAAGAACTGACGATAACAATCAAACCATGATTGCTTTCGGCCATATTTCAAAGTGAACGCTTTACTATTTTCCATGCAGTATGGACAAGCTAGCTTCCCAGCAGTCATCCACCCAGACAACATTCCATACGCAGGAAAATCATTAATTGTCCACATTAAATTAGCACGCAAATTGAAATTCTGTTTGGTTGATATGTCATATGTTTCAACACCATCATACCACAATTGTTTTAGCTCATCAATCAGTGGTTGCAAATATACATCAATTAAGCTTTTGGGATTACGTGGACCAGGGATAATACAGTTCAAGAATATATATGGACTAGTCATGCACAACTCTGGTGGTAAATTATATGGTGTAATAAAGACAGGCCAACATGAATAAGGTGTTGCAGAAACAGAAAATGGGGTGAAGCCATCAGCACACAAACCCAACTGAACATTCCTCGGTTCACTAGCATAATCCGGATACGTCCTATCAAAGTGCTTCCAAGCTTCTCTATCAGAAGGATGACACATAACACCGGGTGGTCTTCTATTTTCAAAGTGCCATCTCATATGAGGAGTAGAGCTCATCGACGCATATAACCTCTTTAACCTAGGTATAAGAGGTAAATAATGCATCGACTTGATAGCGACCATCTTCCCGCTGGAAAGCCTCTTGAAATAAGGCTTTCCACAGAATTTACAACTGTCCAGACCTGCATCATCTTTATAGTATAACATGCAACCATCTTCACAACAATCAATGCTCATTGACGAAAGTCCTAACTTAGAAACCAATCTCTTTGCCTTATAGAAATCAACAGGTAAGTCGACATCACGGTCAACTAGCTCAGGCATAAGGTCGATGAAAGAGTCCATGGCTCCTTGAGAAATATTCCGGTCAGATTTCATACTTAGTAATCTAACTGCAACAAACAACTTAGAGTGCGGACTTCCGTTGCGTAGTGGACGACTAGCTTCCTCTAATTGTTCAAAAAAACATTGCCTCATCATTAGGAGTTTGTTCAATATTTTCATTAGAATCACCCCCAAAGTGCATCCCAAAAGCATCCGAAACCATATGACGAATTTCGGAATCCCTATTTGTATTATCCACCGACCTACTACTTTCACCCACAACTAGATTATGAAATATCCCATCTCTACCATCGATCTCTCCATGATTAGTCCACACAAAGTAATTTTCTATAAACCCCTTTCTATAAAGATGAACCTTAACTTCATCCGGTTTTCCAAACTTCATACATTCGCACTTAACACAAGGGCACCTAATTACTCCTTCAATTAGGTATGGTGGAAGTGACATTGCATGTCTAATAAAGTCATCCACCCCTTCTACAAAATCCTCCCTCAATCCCCGTCGATTAGGATAATTCCTATTGTACATCCAAGTACGATGTTCCATCTATACAAATAAAACAAGAGAAAATTAATTTAGTTAATTCATATTCCAATATTTTTCTAATTAAATTAGTAAGTTCTTTGATTAGCATGCTAGGAAACTACTTAACTACACATGCACAATTTAATAGGTATTAATTATTATCTAAGTCTAACTTTTTAGTCCAAAGTCCAAAGTCAATAATTATGGTAGGGGATAACATGAATTGACTCTGAACACAAATTACAGAATAAAATAGAAACACCAAACTAAAGTAAAACGTAGTAAAAGATAAAATTTCAAGAAACATCTCTAACCTTTTTTGTTGTTTTCTAGTAGTGTCAATATTTTTCGAATTCAAAACTCCAACCTTTTATCTGCCTACTGACTGACATTCGTCGAGCAGTAACATTACGCTACATACGAGTATGTTCTATAATAAACACTACATCATAGTAGTAGATTTTGTACACTGATGTAAAAAATATTTACATAATCATATCACTATAGAGTAAGGACAACTAAATTTCTATGGATAAATATTATAACCTGATGAAAATGATAATTAATTAAACTACTATCATATGTTAAACTTATATAAACTTGTTGAACATGAGGGAAGTGCTAGTATGGTTGCTCATTTGTCTCATGAAAGAGGAGCTCTAGTCCAGAATATATCTTTCTTTTTTTGTTAAGGTTGGACAAGAACTTTTGATAGCTTTACTTTAGTTTGTTCGAGTAAAAATAAGAAGAAGAATAAAAAATGAGTTAATAACAAAAAAAACTGTTATTCCCATAAGATGAATAGTCGAAAACTAAAATGCATTGATATCTTATAATACCCAAGATAGTAAAAGATAAAATTTCAAGAAATATCTCTAACCTTGATTTTCTGTGTGTGGAGAAGGAGAGAGAAGGTTGTTGAGCAGTGGCGAGGCGACGGGAAGCGGCGGCGACGGGCACCGGCGGCGACGAGCAGCGGCGGACGTGGTGTCGCGGGGTGGGGGGAACGAGCAGCAGCGTTCTTAGGATTTCAAAATTTGGGAATTTTGGAAAATTTGGGCAAAATAAGGTGACTGCCCGCTTTTGTTATTTTAATTAGAAAAAGCGACCAACGTTGGTCGACTAAGTTGGTCGCTTAATTAAAAAATTAAAATTCAAAATTGCGACCAACGTTGGTCGCTAAGTTGGTCGCTTTAGTCTG
>MCJB01025700.1:89064-113954 GCA_002018475.1 Nicotiana obtusifolia
TGTATCAATACCTAAAAGAACCCGTCCCTGTGTTCCGAGCGCTTCATGTTCTTATATATATATATATACATATATATATATATGTATATATATATATATATACGCACGCACGCACGCTCCGTAGTACAACTTAACTGCATATTAATCCCTTGTATTACAAAAGCGTTAACGGCTTACATTTATATTATTTAGACATGTAGTAAATACAAAAGTGAGTTTTATTTTGGCAAAATGTTGACATGAAAGCGACCAAATGTGGTCGCCAATATATATACTTTAACATTAGCGACCAACGTTGGTCGCCAAAAGATAATCTGATTTATTTATATTTTCTAGATAAGTGACCAACGTTGGTCGCTTAAATTTACCCCTTAATAAGCGACCAACGTTGGTCGCAAATATTTATACTTTATATTTTGCGACCAACGTTGGACGCAAATGGCAAATCGGATATATTTATATTTTCCATATAAGCGACCAACGTTGGTCGCTAATCTTGCCCAAATGTTACCCGTCTTATAGCGACCAACGTTGGTCGCAAAATATAAACGTGGGTCCACTTTAGCGACCAACTTTGGTTGCAAATTGTGAATTTTTTTTTACCAGATTGGTCTGACCAGTCCGGTCAACATGTTGACGAATATTGCGACCAATTAGCAACCAACGTTGGTCGCTAATTTCTTTAAGTTTATTTTTTCATTTTTTTTACTAATTTGGCAACCAATGTTGGTCGCTTTTTTTGGCAGACCAACGTTGGTCGCTAATTCTTGGTCGCTTTTTTGGTGTTTTCTAGTAGTGATAACATCTAATGTTCTATGTTATCTTTATATTTAATCTCAATCTCACTAAGCTTATCACATTAGTTACTTGACTCTATCCTTATCAGGATCTTTAACACTAGCGAGCTAACTCCCATCAATGGAACCATTAATTATCTTGTCTTAAATCCATGCATAAGGTAAGTCAAGTTCATATATGGAGCAAAATTCTAAAACGTGAATTCTAAGTATCCTTTTTATTACTAATTATGGGTAGTGGTATCACATGCATTACAAATTATAAATAGGTATATTAATTCAATGTGCTTGTACTTGGGTCATCTATTAATTTTTAGGAGCAAATAAAGTCGCAACATCTATAAGTTTATCAAGGATAGAGAGACTATCATAACTTTCAGCTTTATTGATTTGCAGCTAGCTCGTGAAGAAAAATAAGGGAGGGACCAATGATATTGGTAAATTTAAAGGTTCCCCCCCCCCCCCAAAACCACATTCTCAATGGAAACGTTAATGCAACATCTGAAACGATGCCTTTGGTGGTCCAGATAAGCTTCAGTTCAGGACAACAATGATGGATCACACCCAAGCTTTAAAGGAGTTCAAAGAGCTGTTCTTATATTGACAGTTAAGGGGATTTCCATATTGTTCATGACAGGAACATGTAGCCCCTCCCAAACACTTCAAAATTATTAAATATTCATCATGCATGTGTCTTTTTCAAAATAAATAGAAAGAAAGAAGATGGTGGGATATGTACTCTTCAGTCACTGGTTTTCTTGCATTCACATGCCAGTCTTCTGTTTTCATTTCCAAAAATATCTATAACCAAACGTTAAATCTGGTCCGCTGCTGCTTTATATATGTAAAAAAGGTTACATGCGATGAAAGCCAAAGAACGCCAAATACCAGGAATGTCCCAAAACCATAACTTTCTTTTTTCTTCTTTTATCCTGAGTTCAACATCTTTATCCTTCTCTGCTTCTAGCTTCGTTACAGACAAGAATTACATAGAAAAATGTTACAAAAGTTCGTACTAACTAACTTCAGTGTGAAGCTATATGTGTATATATATATATATATATATATATATATATATATATATTGGTTTAAGGACTTTATTTTTCAGAGTGGATTAATAACTTCACAGAGCCCTTTTTGTTAAAGATAAAACTTTTTGATTTATATTTTCTATACTTAGGAGACTAGGAGAGGGAACGGGAATGAAGACAGTGAGAATCGTATTCATATCTATATTGCGAAAGATTTCCACTAATACTAGCTAGTTGATTATAAGTACGGGTGGCGTAAAATAATTACTATAAATAAGTGGATATAACACTAATTTCATGCCAAATTGCTAAATTTATGGATAAGGGTACTAAGTTCGACTACTCTCCTCTTTAACTCGTTTACCAAGCAAATTTCTTTTTAATTGGACCAAAAAAATATTCATGCCGAAATTACCAAGTTTACGTCAGGAACTTCCTATATAACGATGGTCTAATTAGGAGCTCGTCTGTCCTAGAAAACACATATTTTAGCCCCACCCCCCAACTTAACCGAAAATATTAGTGTGTCTCTCTCCACCCTATCTCCCTCTCTCTCTCTCATAAACTTATTTTCTGGCGGTATTTTAAATTCATTAAGCCATCTTGTCCAAGTATAGATATTCTTCGTTCGTAAAGTGTGTAATCATTTATATATAAGTTTGAACTATTTTGGAAATAACACTTTCATTAATTGTATTTCAACAACCCCTTAATATTATGTTGATTTTTTTGAGTCATGTACGTTGAAAATTCTTTTTAATTTGAACTCAGTACTTCTGTTTTCTCCAATACAAAGTGTATCAATATCTCATTTAAGAGTTTAAGTTGCCTGAGAACACACTTGTTTACTTAATTATATCCAACATCCATAAACCATAACTAAAATGTGACTAAACTAACAATACAATATGCCCAAAATATATCAAAATAAAGATTTGCATATGTTTTAAAAAAAAAAAAGAATCAGGGACACCTTCAGTGGCCTTGCAAGTACATACACTGATCAAATTCAAACAAAAAGATAAATTAGAGAGGGATGGATCAAAAAAACTTGTCCACCGATTCCACATCGTCCACACATGGGGAACACATGTTGCCGGAGAAGCAAAGGCGATGGAAGAAGAAAGAAGAGGTCCACAAAGATAATAGTTTATCATAGGCGATGTCATATTCAGGCCACCTATTCTGAAATGATGAAGAACAACAAGAAAGTGACTTAGAGAGAGAGAGGAGAGAGAAAGGGGGACCATGGAGGCAAGGAAAGACAATAACTTAAGCACTCTTTTACTAGTTAATGAGAATAAGGGTTCTTCAAGATGGTGACACTTCTTCTGGTGGTTGTGAACTATGACATCTCACATCCTCATGCAACTTGGAAGAGCAAAAAAGAAAGATTAAAACAAAAGTCAATTTCCTGTCTAGGCTAGTGAATGAAAAACATTTTATATATACCTATATACTTAGATGGTCACACAAATTAACAATTCCAACAATTCACGCGCCTATCTTTGAAGAAAATGCCCAACTACTAAGCACATTTATTTATTACAAGACCGAAGGCACTTACTAATTACTTCTTCTCTCTCAATTTCGATGACACATTTTTTTTTATTAGTCTGATTAAAAAAAAAGACATATTTTTACAATTGGAAATAATTCAACTTTAAACTTTTCATTTTATCCATTTTATCCTTAATGAAAAGCTTTTATAACTACACAAATGCCATGGCCCCATAAAGCTTTTACCCCTTAAACTTTTAAGACTACAAGTTTTAAAAGTCTTTTTTTTTTAAACTTCATATCAAGTCAAACTACCTCATCTAAATTGAAATGGAGGGAGTAACTTTTTCAGGAATAGTTCAACTATCTAATTGTATATGGGTGAAATCGAGCTTGTTGGACACCTCGGTTCTCGATAGAGTAAAAGGAGCAGAGACATGATTGTAAGAAACAAGAATCAGGGCAAGGAGCCCCTCGAGTCGTTGTCCGGGCAAAAAACCTGCCCTCAAAAGAATCGGGGCCACATCCCCCAGGTCCGATTCGAACCCCAAAACTTCGGAGAGCACGACTAGCAAAGCGCCGTGATATCCGCGCCCAGCCAGATGTCACGGAGTGAATCTCGGCACGTATCGGCAGAAAATCTCTTATTAGCAAAATAAAATATTTTTATCTTTTACGAAATTGTACTTAGAGTAAAACTCTCTTACTATATAAAGGGGAATCTGACTATTCATTAGACACATTGTGACACGCATATCAAGGTAATATATTCTTATTTTCTCTGTTATTCAAAGTTCTTACTTTTGTTCATTAGTTTTTCATTGTTGTGAGCCCAGGATCGAAGGCAGGCATTACATTAAGCTGTTACTAAGTCCGGGATCACTCCCCTTAATTGGTTTGATAATTTATTACATCCTTTATCTGTTTAATCTAACGCTTTTTATCATTTATATTGAATTAATCCGCATAACTTTAAAACCACATATAAATTCAATTGTTATATATTTTTTAGGGTATACAGTTTGGTTCCCACGGTGGGACTACGGATAATAGTGAAAATTTGATTCAAATTTTCATAACACACTTTATTTTACACTTGTTCTTTGAACTTTAATTTCAGGTCAATTAAAAATGTCAAACTCCCAATCCGCCCATTTGAACGTTGATGCTAAGTCTCGCCACCACGGCGAGAACAACAACGTGGTGCCCAGCAACGAGGTGCCCCCTCTTGACCCCAATGGAGTCCTAGTCGTGGATCCGATAGATGCTAACTCACACGTAGTTATTGAAGCAAACTTGTCTACTGACCCCGAAATAGCATTCACGGGGGAGCCCGGTCGATAGCCCGATGTACACACGATGGCAAAGGTGATGGGATCAACTTGCGGGTGATCTTTGAAATGTTACAGGCTCAACAAGCAGCGTTAGCCCAGTTGCAAAACCAAAGCCGCGCCCCTAGCAGAGTCGAGCCCGAACCATCCCGGGAAAACACTCACAGAAATGGACCGGCCATAGAAAGGCCAGGTGAAGCAGAACCTGGAACAAATCCCGAGATAATAAAGATGCTTGAGGAACTTACAAAATAGGTGGAATCGGGAGAAAATAAAATCGAAGCCAACCACAAAAAACTAGAGACTTATAACTCCAGGGTTGATCGAATCCCAGGAGCACCACCGATACTGAAGGGCTTGGATTCCAAGAAATTTTTCCAAAAGCCTTTCCCTCTGAGCGCAGCTCCGAAGCCGATCCCAAAGAAGTTCCGTATGCCCGAAACTCTGAAGTACAATGGAACAACCGATCCAAATGTACATGTAACCTCTTACACGTGCGCCATCAAGGGGAATGACTTAGAGATGAGGAAATCAAGTCCGTTTTACTGAAAAAGTTCGGAGAGACCTTGTTAAAAGGAGCTATGATATGCTATCACAACTTATCCCCAAATTCTATTGACTCGTTTGCTATGCTTGCAGATGCATTCATGAAAGCGCACGACGGGGCCATTAAGGTCGAGACTAGGAAGTCAGACCTTTTCAAAGTAAAGCAAAGAGATAACGAGATGCTCAGCGAATTTGTGTCGAGGTTTCAAATGGAACGGATGGATCTGCCTCCGGTCGCGGATGATTGGGCTGTTCAAGCATTCACCCAAGGACTCAACCCCCAAAGTTCATTGACTTCAATGCAGTTGAAATAAAATTTGATAGAATACTCCGCGGTAACTTGGCCGACGTTCATAACAGGTATCGGTCAACCATTACGGTCAAAGACGATCACTCGGGGGCCCTTCTAGGTCCTTTTATCCCGTCAGAATTAGTGACTGATCCAAAAGAGCCATCGATCATGCACCAAGTTCGAATAGAGATCGGTATCAACCATACAATGGAGATCAAAGGGGTAATGGTTCCGAGAGCAACCCTGCGAGGAGTGAAAGAAGAAGCGACCGTAGTCATAATAATCGGGGACTCATGAGAAAAAATTGTTTCAACAGACCAATCGGGTCTAGGGAGGAACCAAGGTTATCGGAGTACAATTTCAATGTCGATTCTGCCGGCATCGAATCAGCCATCGGACACATCAAAGATACTAAGTGGCCTCGACCATTGCAATTCGATCCTGTCCAAAGGGACCCCAACCTAATGTATAAGTATCATGGTACTCACGGCCACAGAACCGAAGATTGCCGACAACTGAGAGAAGAAGTAGCTCGGTTATTCAATAACGGACACCTCTAAGAATTTCTGAGTGATCGAGCCAAAAATCACTTCAGGAATAGGGACTCCAACAAGCAAATGGAGCAAGAGGAACCTCAGCACGTCATTAATATAATAATTGGTGGAGTTGACGTCCTCCAAGGGCTGATGTTAAAGCGCACTAAGGTGTCCATTACAAGGGAAAAACAGACTTGAGATGATGTATCGGGGGGGGGGGAACTATATCTTTCAATGACGAGGACGTTGAAGGCATCGTGCAACCACATCATGATGCATTTGTAATATCTGTACTCATAAATAATTATCGAGTTAAGCCTGTGTTAATCGATCCAGGTAGCTCGACCAATATCATCAGATCGAGAGTCGTAGAACAGTTGGGTTTACAAGACCAAATAGTGCCTGCAGTCCGAATTTTCAACGGATTTAATATGGCAAGTGAGACTAATAAAGGGAGATAACCCTGCTGGTGAACATAGCCGGAACCGTTCAAGAAACAATGTTTTACGTGATCGAAGGAGATATGAGATATAATGCTCTATTGGGAAGGCCATGGATTCACCACAAGAGGGCAGTACCCTCGACACTACATCAGGTGTTGAAATTCCCCACACCGAGAAGGATCAAGACTGTTTACGAAGAACAGCCGGCCGCAAAAGAAATGTTCGCGGTCGATGAGGTGAACCCCGTATCCACGTTCTCGACACCAAAAGACCCGAGTTCCATTACAAGGAAAGAAACCAAATAGCAATCACCGGCACCAGCCATGACCGAACCAGAGAAGCAGGAGACAGGCGAGGATGATGATTACGGAGTCCCTAGGTCGTTCATAGCCCTTGACAATTCCTATGCCACTAAGTCAACGGTTGAGGAGCTGGAGCAAGTCGTACTGGTTGAGCACTTGCCCGATCGGATGGTATTCCTAGGCACGAGGCTAACTCCCGAGCTCAGGAAAAAGCTCATTGAATTCCTTATAGCTAACATAGACTGTTTCGCTTGGTCCCATCTTGACATGAGAGGGATCCCGCTAGAAATAACTACTCACAAGCTGAGCCTAGATCCGAAGTTCCACCCGGTTAAACAGAAGAGGAAGCCTCAGTCCGAAGTCAAGCATTCACTCATTAAAGACGAGGTATCCAAACTCCTTAAAATAGGTTCCATTCGGGAAGTTAAGTACCCCGACTGGTTAGCAAACGTAGTAGTAGTGCCTAAAAAGGAAAATAAACTAAGAATGCGTGTAGACTACAAAGCTTGAACAAGGCATGCCCTAAGGACTCTTTTCCTTTGCCTAACATTGATCATATTATCGATGCGACGACCGACCACGAGATACTCACCTTTCTCGACGCCTATCTGGGTGCAACAAGATCAGGTTGGACGCGGGCGACCAAGAAAAGACTTCCTTCATCACTAAATACGGCACCTATTGCTATAACGTAATGCCATTCGGACTAAAAAATGGTGCCACTTACCAACGCCTAGTAAATCGGATGTTCGAAGAGCAAATAGGAAAATCAATAGAGGTTTACATTGACGAAATCCAAGATTAGTCCCTGCGAGCAGAGGACCATTTGGAATATTTGCAGGAAACCTTCAATATACTGAAGAAATACAATATGAAGCTGAACCCGGTGAAATGCGCATTCGGGGTCAGATCCGGGAAGTTCCTCGAATTCATGGTGTCCAACCGAGGGATCAAGATCAATCCCATAAAGATCAAAGCTATAGAGGACATTACCGTGGTGGAAAAGTCAAGGCCGTTCAAAGGCTAATCGGGAGCATAGCCGCCATGGGTCGGTTCATTTCAAGGTCCTCCGATAAGAGCCATCGACTTTTCTCATTATTGAAGAAGAAGAATAACTTCTCATGGACCTTGGAGTGCCAGCAAGCTTTGGAGAACTCAAACGATACCTTTCGAGTCCACCTTTGCTTCATACTCCGAAGGCAGACGACCAGTTGTACCTGTACTTAGCGGTATCCTAGATAGCGGTAAGTGGAGTCCTAGTCCAGGAAGAAGAAGGTGAGCAATTTTCTATATATTATGTTAGCAGGACTCTAGGAGAGGCCGAAACGAGGTATCCCGACCTGGAGAAATTGGCGCTTGCTTTGCTAAGCGCCTCCAGGAAGTTAAGGCCATATTTTCAATGCCATCTCATATGTGTCGTAACTACTTACCCATTGAGGAACATAATGCACAAACCCGAGCTCTCGGGATGATTGGCCAAATGTGCCCTTGAAATTAGCGGGTACGATATTGAATATCGACCCCGGACCGCCATCAAATCTCAAATTTTGGCAAACTTCGTGACCGACTTCACGCCGGCCTTAATACACGAAGTCGAAAAGGAATTGTTGCTAACCTCAAGGACCTTCTCGGGGATCTGGACCCTCTTTACGAACGGTGCCTCGAACGCAAAGGGGTCCGAACTCGGCATCATGTTGAAACCACCTACGGGTAATTAGTTAGGCATTCTATTAGAATTGTGAAATTGACTAACAATGCGACCGCGTATGAGGCCATGATTGCAGGTCTCGAATTGGCTAAAAGCTTGGCGGCCGAAGTGATCAAAGCTAAATGCGATTCCCTCTTTATGGTAAATCAATTCAATGGTACATTCGAAGTGAAAGAGGAACGAATACGAAGATGCTTGGATAAACTACAGGTAACGCTACATCGATTCAAGGAATGGACTGTACAACATGTGCCTTGGGATCAAAATAGCGAAGCAGGTGCTCTGGCTTACTTGGGGTCATCAGTTGATGACGATGAATTCAGCTCGGGAACGGTCGTACAACTCATGAAATTGGTAGTGGAAGAAGGCCATGCCGATATAAACTCGACAAGTAACCTAGGACTGGAGAAACAAGTATATAGATTACCTGAAGACCGGGAAGCTGCCTTCAGATCCCAAAGAATCAAGAACTCGGCGCACGAAGGCGGCCAGGTTTAGCCTGTCCGAAGATAATACTCGGTTTAGGAGAACATTCGATGGCCCGCTCGCCATATATAGTCAGTCATGGTCACCCAGTAAGGCTCAATTTGTACTATTTATGACTGACTATTTCTCTGAATGGGTTGAAGCTCAAGCATTCGAGAAGGTCCGGGACAAAGAAGTCATCGACTTCATTTGGGACCACATCATATGCCGGTTCGGTATACCGACCGAGATAGTATGTGATAATGGGAAACAGTTCATCGGCAACAAAGTAAGCAAAATTTTTGAGGACCATAGGATCAAGAAGATCTTGTCAACACCCTATCACCCTAGTGGGAACGGGCAGGCAGAGTCGACGTACAAAACAATCCTTTAAAACCTTAAGAAAAGATTCTCGATTCCAAAGGGAAATGGAAGGAAATCCTACATGAAGTCTTGTGGTCATATCACACAACCTCAAAATCCAGTACCGGGGCCACCCCATTTTCGTTGGTCTACGGCACCGAAGCACTAATACCGATCGAGGTGGGAGAACCGAGCCTTAGGTTTCGGTATGCAACCAAAGAATCTAACGACGAGGCCATGAGCACAAGCTTAAAACTAATGGATGAGAGACGAGAGGCTACTTTAGTCCGGCTGGCCGCCCAAAAGCAGCGGATAGAAAGATATTACAACCGAAGAGCTAACCTCCGACATTTCAACATGGGAGATTTGGTACTAAGAAGAGAAATACGAACACACGAAACTCGAACAAAGGGAAGCTAGGATCGAACTGGGAAGGTCCGTATCGAGTTATCGGGGTTACCGGTAAAGGTTGTTACGAACTCGAAGCAGGAAACGACACACAGCTACCAAAAAACTAGAACATGACCCACTTAATACGACACTACTTCTAAGATATGCCATTATTCGTTTTCTTTTATTTTGGCTAATACTTGCATGCAACAGCCGAAGGAGAATGTAGCTAATTAGGCCTAAAAGTACGCGTTGCACTCTTTTTCCTTGAACCGATTTTGTCCTAAATGGGTTTTCTGGCAAGGTTTTTAACGAGGCAACAATAAATCGTGCTAACTTAGAGTCGAATGCCGGTTTTAAATCGGAGACAACGGTCGCATCAAAAGTATCTGAGTCCGCTCGAAGATCGACCTTGAATACTGGGGGCCATCACCCTATGGTCATGGTTTTTAGCAAGGAAGGAAACTATGTGCTCGAACAATCTAGGCTCGGTGGTTAGGACTCATTGTAAGGGACGGTCAAATGAAACGTGCTCGGTAGGTCACACCGGCTGCAATACGAGCTTTTATGCAATCTTGTACGCTACGAACAGAAATGAAAGAAAGTTTCCACTATGCTAACAAATAGATTTTTGCTTCTTAAAAGTATCGAGCCTGAGGGCTACTCCTACCCAAGAACTATCGAGCCCAAGGGCCACCCAAATCCGGGCCCAAAGGGCTACCCCCACTCAGGGACTGCCGTTCTAAATATGGTCAGACGGCTCGGGTTATTGAAACTCAGAGGCACAAAACTGATTAGGCAGTGCCCAAAGCTAAAAGGCCACGGCCACCCTAAAAACGGTTCGGAGACGTTCGAAGCCCGTAATCAAAACATAAGGCCTTCAACAAAATTCCAAACTTGTTCAAACGTTACACTCGGCAAAATTATAGTCTAATAAATATTTAAACAAACATCTTGGGGAAAGCTTCCAATCACTCCGAGCCCCCATAAGTTTCAGACAAAACTTGCATCGAGGACAAATCTTGTTCGGACCTCCGAAAAGCAACTTATTACTATATTTTATTCCGTGCTAAGGCATTTGAAATCTTTGCAATTGTAGAAAGGACGCTAAAGGTGATGTCTTGAAATTTTCCAAAAGGGTAAAAACTTTATACATTCCAGAATGTCTTTACAAAGGCGAATGAAAACAACCTCAACAAAATAAATGTACAAGGTGGAAAAACAAAGATAAAAATTCCTAAGGCACCTACACCCGATCTTAACCAGAACCCGCCTCGTTACTAGAGCCGTCGGGGCCTTCTTTATCTTTGGGTTCGTCGGAGTCCTCAGAGCCTTCTTCATCCTTGGGTCCAGCCAGCTTCTTGGCCTCGACCTTGAGCCTTTTCGCCTCCTCGATCTGGGCAGATAGGTCGAAGCCTCGGGCATGAATCTCTTCGAGGGTCTCCCTTCGAGACAACTACTTCATGTACTCCACAATGGTTTTCAGACGGGCCTCGGATGCCTCGACATCGGCCCTATATTGGGCCACCATCTCTTCAGCATCGGCGGAGGTTGTGCACATCTGAGCATTTACAGCTTCACATTCACTGCCGAGGACATCCCGCTCTGTCAAGGCCGAGTTTAGTTGAGCTCAGAGTTCCTAATTCAGCTAGGCTCGCTTATCGGCCTTCTCTTTCGTCACTCAGGGTTGAACTTCTACCGATGCCAGTTATGCCTAGGCGGTCTCCTTTTCCGAAGCCAGCTGATCCGTTTTTCCCTTCCAAACATCGGCCATGGCTTGGACCTCGTTCATTTTTGCTCGGAGTTTGTTGATCCGGTCAATCTTCTGTTGAACCTGTGGTTTGCTCGTTAGTCTCCATGGCTAAGTCTTCATTGCTAACTTCAAAAACCTTTACCTTTTCGACCAAGTCGGCATGCTCCTTCAGAGCCGTATCCAGCTCGGCCTAGCAATTCTTGATGACCCCTTCGTGTTGCTCACTGAGAAGCTTATACATGTCTCTTTTATCGGCAAGCTTCTTGATCTCAGCCTCGAGCTGGTTAACCTCGGTCCGGTACCGAAGAAATCTTTCGTGATGGAGTATCGAGGCCTACAAAAGGGTGAAGAAAGAAGACAAGAGAAATATCATGGACTAAGTCAAAGATCGAAAGCTCGTAATGATACCTTACCCGATTCAGTGCCTGCTACGCCTCGTTGAACAGGCACGGTACTTCCACCTCGTTCATTTTCGTCTGGTCTTCTTCGGTCACCAGACATCGAAGGTAGCTCGATATTCCCATGGGAGCAGAAAGAAGCTGGGCATCCTACGGGATAGTGATGATTATCGACCTCTTGCGGCCGGGATCTACACTCGGGATAGGGAATTGGTTGACTAACTTCAGGATCGAATTCGACCCCTCGGGCCTGAGGGGAATCAGCCTCATGGATCTCCTCTTCAACGGCTGCTCGCTCCTCGGGGGATGTCGGCCCGTGGGCCACGAAAAATCTTCTTCTTTAGGCTCATCCTTGAGCCGATAAAGCAAATCCGAGTCGGATTCTTGAGAGCTAGAACTTTCCTTTGGCTTACGGGCCAACCTTTTCTTTGCCTTCTTCTTCTCTGAGCTCAGAGAGCCTAGAGCCTTCCTTTTCTTCTTTTCTCCTGCTGCAGCCCCGGGCTGCCCCAAAGCGGAGGGGTCAATGGATGGATCCTCATCCCCTACTAAAGGCCTAAGCTCAATGATCTTTGGCAAACCTGCAAAAGAAAAAATGAAGAAAAGAGGGTAAATATGATGTAAATGGGAGAGCTAGATGTTACCTATTCGAGGAAGGATTTTACCGTGAGAATGGGCCTCCCAGCGACCCCTCGAGAGTTTGCGCCTTAAGCGCTCGGAATAAGGCATCTGTGAACAAATGCCCTCGATCCACTCCTTGAGCCGAGGGATAGCGTTTGGAAATCAAGCGACGGCTGCACCACCACAAATACAGTAAGAAAAGAGGAGATGAAGGTAAAATGGCGTTCAAAGGGAAACCATACTTACGAGATGCGTTCACTTCTCGGGGAATGCCATGAGTTCGGAGGGAAACAAGTCTTCAATCTTCACCGAACAAAACGCCCCTTCCAGCCCCGGTCGTGGTCCTCATCGATGCTCGAGAATGGGGCTTTGCTGGCCCGACGTGTGAGCTTTATTAGTCTCCCTCGGAAGATTCGAGGACTGTATAGGCGGAGTAAGTGATCAATGGCGAACCAACAGGATTCGATCTTGTTCACGAAAAAATGAAGGAGGATCACGATCCTCCACAACGACGGATGGATTTGACCGAGGCATACTTCATACCTCTTGTAGAAATCTAAGATAATCGGGTCCGCCGAGCCTAAGGTGAAGGGATAAGTGTAAACACTTAGATATCCGTCCACGAGGGTAGTGATGGCGTCTGCAGGACCGGGGACTACTATGTCCTTTCCCGCCAAGTTGTAGTCCTCTCGGACCGCGAGAAGGACGTCTTCGGTAATAGAGCATATATATCTTGATAATCCTTCACCCCGGCCCTGCACCGATGAGGACTTCTCAACCTTAAAGTCATCGGCAATCGAACAACCTCCGGGAACGAACATTTTCAAATGGAGGCTCGGCAGCCGGTTCATCGGTAGCCGCGCCAGGAGCAGACCTCTCGAGGAAAACCACATCGGGAGTGATCTCCTCGATTTTAGTGGTCGGTTGCGTAGAAGAATAAGCGGCTTGTTGGGGAACAGATTTGAAAGTTTTAGCCATTGTTATCTGAAAAAAGCTTGAAAACATGAAGAAAGGTTGAAAGATGAAAAGTCAGGTGCGTTGATTTGGGTAAAAATTAGGTTAAAACTTGCAACTTACTGAGAAGCCTTGAAAAACGAAGATAAAATATTAGAATGTGGAGAAGGGTGGTGATATCCTGAAAACTCGAAGGTAGAAGCTTGGTCAAAAGGTAAAAAATGAACAAAGGAGGAAAGTATTTATAGAGGTTTCGTGCCGTTTCGCATTCAGGGATGACATGCCGATGGCTGACGCGTGTTTGAAATCATGACGACACGACTGACGGGACGTTTCAGATTCTTTGTCGTTTCTGTCACGGCGTATTGAAGAAGGGATCGAAGTGCATATGTTGTTCCTCGTCGTTTCAGTAAACTTACTCTCTGAGAAACGAGGGGACTATCTGTATACGGGTGAAACCGAGCCCATTGGACACCTCGGTTCTCGATGGAGTAAACAGAGTAGAGAAATGATCGTATAAAACCGGAAACGGGGCAAGGAGCCCCTCGAGTCGGAGTCCAGGCAAAACACCTGCCCTCGGAAGAATCGGGGCCACATCCCCTAGGTCCGACTCGAACCTCAAAACTTCGGAGAGCGTTACCAGATAATCGAGCATGACTAGCAAAGGGCCGTGATATGCCCAGTCGGATGTCACGATGTGAATCTCCGTACGTATCGACAAAAAATCTGTGATTAGCAAAACGGAAGATTTTTACCTTTTATGGAATTGTACTTAGGGTAAAACTCCCTACTATATAAAGGGGAGTCTGACTATTCATTAGACACATTGTAACACGCATATCAAGGTAATATATTCTTATTTTCTCTGTTATTCAAAGTTGTTACTTTTGTTTATCAGTTCTTCATTTTTGTGAGCCTGGGATCGAAGGCAAGCATTACATTAAGCTGTTACTAAATCGAGGATCACTCCCCTTAATTGGTTTGACAATTTATTATATCCTTTATCTGTTTAATCTAACGCTTTTTTTTTATCGTTTGTATTGAATTAATCAAGCATATCCTTAAAATCACGTATAAATTTAATTGTTATCCGTTTTGTAGGGTAAACACTAATTATGGCATAACCTATATAGGTATCAAAAACAAGAACAATAATTGAAATTCCACTAGTATCCGAAGTTGATGTTGAGAAAACAAGAAACAAATACATATATAAAGAAAAGGAAAGGGGATTATGTAAGATTGTTTTCCCACTTTATGAAAGCACAAGTGGTGCAGTGGAATTGAACTAACTCTTTTGATACATGTGTCTGAAAATGAATAATGAAAATGCATATACGGTCCCCTCTATACCTCTCTGAGACTATGACTTTAATGGTAAAGAGGGTTTTGCATGAAATAAATGAAGGTGGTTGTTGTTGTTGTTTCTTTGATGGGGGTTCGCCATGAGATGTGAATTTCAAAGACAGGTTTTTGGGGCTCCACTTCCATTGAGATGGTGCGTAATCCATTAAAGAGAAGAAACGACTGAACATCCATTTAACACAAAACTAAAAACATGTTCAATTATGGCAAACCGTCTCATCTTTATTTAAATCCAATGAGATAGAGGCTATTCTTTTGTTTTCTCTTTTTCTTTATACTAGAGGATGGTGACTAGTCTTGAGATGACAAAAGAAAAGAAAAGATTCAAATTAAAGAAAAAAGGGCAATTATAAGAGTTCATTATTTAAATGTCACTCAACTATCTAAAATTACCTACTAAAGTCAATTTTTTTTGTTTGTAAGAACATAGTCACTCAACTATGCCTATAGCACTCAAAATGTCACTCAATTAGATTTCTCAAACTTTTAATTGTTAAATACCTATTTTACCCTCTAAATTCTCAATTTTTATCTTATTTTTATTTTTTTTAATTTCTTAATATTGCATTCTTTTTTCTCTTTTAATTTATATTATGGACTTGCCTATAGAATAAATAAGTTTATTTATAAATTAAAAAATAAAAAGCATACATAATGTTGGAATAATAAAATATTGAGCATAGTAAAAAAATTAATTAGAATAATTTATTCGTAATAATAATTTTGATATTAACAACAAAAACTCAAAATATTATTTACACAATTGAGAATGAAAGAAAATAACGGTTATATATATATATATATATATATATATATATATATATATATATATATATATAAATTATGCTCAATTCTATTATTTCAGAAACAAAAGTTTGAGAAATCTGGTTGATTGATCTTCTAAGTGCTATAGACATAGTTAAGCGACTTTCCCGTTACAAACGAAAGAAAAATGACTTTAGTTGTTAATTTCAGATAGAGTGATCATTTAATTAGTAATGGACTCCAATTATAATGATTTAACCAAATTTTACGATATGGTTATTTTCATCTTGGATATTCTTGTTACCCAACAAATTTAGCATTTCCAGCAGAATAGAAGAAAAAATTTCTAGTTTATTTAATTCTTAGGTGCATCTTCTTGTTAATCAAAATTCAAGAGCAAATACACTTTCTTGTTCTGATTTATCAATATATTTGTCTTATTCAAAATGTGTAGATAGAAAATATTCCTTATATACATGTAAAGTAATTGTACATGATACAACATGATGTGGATATCTGGAGCAGAGAAAATAAATTAAAGCATATAGATTAAAAATAACTTTTGGATGGACAGCTGAAAATTTAGGCAATTGTATACTAATAATTAACTAGTGAAATCCTATTCCATCATATTTTCAGAGTTTTGCATCTAAAAAAAAAAAGACCAATTCGTTCGGGGGAAACGTTAAATATATGTCAAACATTACAACTACATTATATTCGTATATTGAGGAAAGCTAACATGTAGATTTCTTACAAAATAAGTGATAAACCATATAAATGGTTTCGAAATTACCTACATTTGGGGGATGTACAATAACAGCTGATCCTTTATTTTCTATTTATGAAGGGTCACTGCCATCGTAAGGCAGTATAATTTTGAAAAATAATTGTTTACCCTTAAAACCGGATAACAATTGAATTTGTTCGTAGTGCTAAGGATCCGTGAACCAGTTTGATACTAAGTAAAAATATGGCAAAAGCAATTAAAATATTATAATAAGAAAAGGACAGTCAAACCGCGAATTGGCGATGAACTATAAGAAATGGGAAAATATCTTGATGAACAGTGAATGTAGTATTGGAGAACAGTAGATGTGATAACAAATAGCCAAAATATATTAACTTGAGTTCTGAGAATGTTGTGTCTTATAATAGTGAACGAAAACGGCTCTTATAGGCAAAAATAAGAATTCCAAATAAGGTAGGTAACTAATTACAAGATAAATCCCCTTAAATACGGGATTGAATCTCCTTAAATCGTGGCATAACGGCTATAATGGTTGAGAACTTGAGATAATTACTCCTGACGAGATACCCAGTGAATGGCGAGATACACGGTTCGAGGCCGATCCTCAATCTCTAAGTGTTCCTCGGTCAACCATATCGGTCGTCTCGTCTCGGCTGCTCCAACCTGCGTGCCCGACTTCTTGATTCCGGACCGAGGTAGTTCGGCCTCATACTTTATCCGTCCTGTCTTCCCTTGATTGTGACCGACCCGATTTCATTTAGTTATATCCGACCCGATTTCATTTGATTGCATCCGACCCAATACAGATAGTCCCCTCGTTTATTGGAGAGTAAGGACAAGAAACGATATGAATTTTCGCCCTCCGATCTCGTGGGGCAAGTAACCGATATATGCATTGATCACGACACATAGGCAGAGTCATCAACTAATATATTCAAAAGAATCCTAGGCGTGACGGCAAAACTGTGACGTACGCGATTGCCAATGTAGGCAATCATCATAGGTCCTGTCTTCAGAACATTGTACCTGTTGCAGGCATTTAATGCGTGCATTTAATGCCTGGTTGCCTCGTGCTTGGTGTCGCCGCCTTTGGTAAAGTATAAATAATCCCTTTCACCATGGATTAACTTCTTTACTTTCACTCTGTTAACAAAACTGCTTCTTCCGATCTCCTTCCTTGATCCTATTCTCCAAAAAAAAAAACACTTTAAACCTTCTTAAATTTTCCTTAGTTCTTACTTCTACTGATTTAATGGCAAAAACTTCTAAGTCGGTTCCTTTAAGGCAAAACTCCCCAGCCCAGTCTGTCGATGAGGCTGAGACGGTTCATACTGAAGAGCCTTCAGCGGAACCTCCATTGAAGGCTTTCATCCCCACAGGGTGTTACATCGGTACTGATTTTAAGGTCGAGAAGGCCTCATCAGTGCCTGGCTGAGGCGAACCCGTTTCGGACTATATTAGTTCAATCACTTCTAAACATATCGAGAGGGTAAAAGCTGAGTGCCACTGGGCTGATAAAGAAGTGGTGATTCCTTCCTCGGATGAAGCCATCACCGCACACGTAGAGGGGTATCTCAGCGTGTATACCTACCCATTTACATTAGGGCCTGTGGATTCCCTTATTGTAGAATTTTGTAGGAGGTACGAGGTCACCTTAGGTCAAATCCATCCTTCCATGTGGCGCATAGTTTATCTCTTTCGTTTCTTTGGAGATAAGGTCGAGGGTGGACACCCTTTTACCCTCGACCATGTACTTCGACTATACAACCCCCGAATGTTCCGAGGAGGCCTTATCAAACTGGCTCGACGGGCCAGCAAGGCTCCCTTTTCGAGCATCGATGAGGATAGGGATCGAGGATGGATGAGTAGATTCGTCCGAGTTAGGACCTCCGACCTGATTCCTGCTGACTGCATGCCATTTCCCGAGAAATGAAATCCGAAACGTAAGTGTTACTTCATATATCTCCTTTCTGATATTGTTCTTCAATGTGTAACCGAGGCTTTTAATGTGTAGCCGTTTCCCAATCTCCGGCCGCGATTAAGGATTTGAAGGACTGGGTCAGGAAGGTTATGGCCCAACGGACTTACTCCGAACGCGCCTGGAGGGAGATCTAAAAAGGACTTTGGGAAGCCAAGAATCATGGTAAGTTCCTTTGGTTCAAATCTTCAAAGTAAATCGACATCAACACTTAACCTTGGAAATATGTTTTGCAGGTCTTTCGAAGGATGCCGAGTTGAGATCGACAGCTACTGGAGGGGCAGTTCCTCGACCCCTTCCCACGTCGGTGAAGGAAAGAGGGAAGAAGAGGAAAGAGGCTCCCGAACAGGCCGAGCCCGATAAGAAAAAGGGGAGAAGAAAAATGTTGGCCCGAAAAGTCGCCGTCACCGATCCCGCTTTTACTCCGAGTGACGACTTTGAGGAGGAGGAAAGTTCTGAGCTTGTGCGTCGCAAGTCTGCTCGGAGAGTCCCCGAGCCGGTAGCGGAAGAGGTTGATGCCTCTCAAGATGACGGGGGGGCAAGGGTCGGAGATCAAACTGAGACGCCGGCCCGGTGCAGAAGCCTTCCGATGTTCCCGGAATGGCTCACTCGCCCTCCTTCTCCGAGGCGTCTTTGAAGGAGACCCAAAACTCTTGGGCACAGACACCGGGTGGAATACTGGCCATGGCGGGGACCTTCGAGGAATATTTTTTGACGGGGTGCCATCGGCCGATACCTTCGGCCTCGATGTCCCAAGAAAGAGTCCCCCGGCCGAGTCAAGCAGGATGTCGGCCGGTGTTAAACTAGTTGACAAATTTCCTGCACCGAGCTTGGACCCTGAGCGAAAGAGGGCAATAACTTTCACCATCCCTGAAGACGCTCGGGCGCTGGGCCCCCCGGTAGGCATAGCAAGCTACCTTCACAGCTTAGTGATGGAGGAAGACCGGGCCGCCATGAATGCTGTGGATTGGGCTTGTCTATTCAACGAAGCCCAACAGGCATCGAACAGAGTATGTCTTCTTATTTGTTTTACTCTTGTGTTAATATTCTGACTTCGAAACTCACACTAACAATTTCTGGCTTGATTTGTTTGCAGTCTTTGGTGCTTTACCATGAGATGTTCCTTCGTATCAAGGAAGGGATGGAACAAGAGCTGGATCAACGTCGACAACTCGAGGATCGGGTGTCAGGTTTCCGGGCTGAGCTAAAATCCTTAAGGAAGGAGTATGCCTCCTGTGTCGATCGGATGGAGCAGATGAACAGACGATCGGATCTGCTCCAGGCCGAACTCAGTGAATCCAAGGTCGAGTTGAGTCGGTGGAAAACACAAGCTGAACACCTAAGTGCAGAAAAAACGATTCTTCAAGAGCGAATCAAGGCTTTGCTCAAAGACAGCGAACTTCAACGCCTCGAAATTGAATCACTCGGCCTTGATCGGACGACCTTATCCATGGTGAAAGGGATTATTTATACTTTACCAAAGGCGGAGACACCAAGCACGAGGCAACCAGGCATTAAATGCACGCATTAAATGCCTGCAACAGGTACAATGTTCTGAAGACAGGACCTGTGATGATTGCCTACATTGGCAATCGCGTACGTCACAGTTTTGCCATCACGCCTAGGTTTCTTTTGAATATATTAGTTGATGACTCTGCCTACGTGTCGTGATCAATGCATATATCGGTTACTTGCCCCACGAGATCAGAGGGCGAAAATTCATATCGTTTCTTGTCCTTACTCTCCAATAAACGAGGGGACTATCTGTATTGGGTCGGATGCAATCAAATGAAATGGGATCGGATATAACTAAATGAAATCGGTTCGGTCACAATCAAGGGAAGACAGGATGGATAAAGTATGAGGCCGAACTACCTCGGTCCGGGATCAAGAAGTCGGGCACGCAGGTTGGAGCAGCCGAGACGAGACGACCGATATGGTTGACCGAGGAACACTTAGAGATTGAGGATCGGCCTCAAACCGTGTATCTCGCCAGGAGTAATTATCTCAAGTTCTCAACCATTATAGCCGTTATGCCACAATTTAAGGAGATTCAATCCCATATTTAAGGGGATTTATCTTGTAATTAGTTACCTACCTTATTTGGAATTCTTATTTTTGCCTATAAGAGGCGTTTTCATTCACCATTGTAAGACACAACATTCTCAGAACTCAAGTTAATATATTTTGGCTATTTGTTATCACATCTACTGTTCTCCAATACTACATTCACTGTTCATCAAGATATTTTCCCATTTCTTATAGTTCATCGCCAATTCGCGATTTGACTGTCCTTTTCTTATTATAATATTTTAATTGCTTTTGCCATATTTTTACTTAGTATCAAACTGGTTCACGGATCCTTAGCACTATGAACAAATTCAATTGTTATCTGGTTTTAAGGGTAAACAGTTTGGCGCCCACCGTGGGGCTGAGGATATTAGTGAATTTTTGATACGTCTTTTCTTAAAAACACAATTTTACACTTGTTCTTTGCAAAGCTCTCTGTTTTTCAGGACACAGATTAATCATGGCACAATCACCTCCCCTCAATAACGAGATCAACAACCAAACGGAAAACAACAATGCACCAGGACATGAAGCCCCAATCGATGTCAATTCTCAAGTGGCGATCGAAGCCGACCATGCATCTGGCTCGACACATAGCGTCCGGGGGGAGAATCGCTCAGGAATTCAACAAAGTGGAGAAGGCGAAATCAAGGTAATATTCGACATGCTACAAGCTCAACAATTAGCCATAGCCCAACTGCAAAATCGCACCCGGAGTCCAGACAGAGCTGAAAATGCCACCCCTCAAGTAGCAACCGGACAAAATGAACCGGACATACCGACACCGGATGAAAGCGGTGCGGGTGTCAACCCCGGGATTATCAGAATGCTAGAGGAGTTAACCAAGCGGGTCGAACAGGCGAAAAAAGAATCGAAGCTAACGACAAAAAAGTCGAAACATATAACTCAAGGGTAGACCAGATACCGGGAGCACCTCCGGTATTAAAGGGTTTGGATGCCAAAAAGTTCATACAAAGGCCATTCCCTTCCAGCGCCGCTCTGAAGCCAATTCCCAAAAAATTTCGCATGCCCGATATTCCAAAATACAACGGGACTTCGGATCCTAATGAGCATGTAACAGCCTATACTTGTGCTATAAAGGGAACGATCTCGAAGATGACGAGATCGAGTCTGTTCTCCTAAAGAAATTTGGGGAAACTCTATCCAAAGGAGCGATGACGTGGTATCACAACTTGCCACTGAACTCCATCGACTCCTTCGCTATGTTAGCTGATACATTTGTAAAGGCCCATGCAGGGGCCATCAAGGTCGAGACAAGGAAGTCTGACTTATTCAAAAACAAACAACACGACAATGAAACGCTAAGGGAGTTCGTGTCTCGATTCCAGATGGAGCGGATGGATCTACCTCCGGTTACTGATGACTGGGCGGTACAAGCTTTCACCCAAGGACTAAACACCGGCAGCTCTGCGGCGTCGAGACAACTCAAGCAGAGCTTGATCGAGTACCCGGCCATCACCTGGGCGGATATCCACAATCGGTACCAGTCTAAAATCAGGATAGAAGATGATCAAGTCGGAGTTGCTTCGGGTTCTTCTTACACAATCAAAACCTTTGATCGGTCTCGAAGGGATAGTTCTCGGAACCGAGGTTGAACATGGATAGGCATCGACCATACCCGGAAGACCGGCGAGTTATACCGAGGGGACCCAAGGTTCCAAGACAAGAAAATAAGTACAAAGTAAATCAGAGGAATAGAAGGCCGTTGCCAAAAGGCAACTTCGAGAAAATCAATGATCGACAGGAGGCAGCCCGGTTGTCCGAGTATAACTTTAATATCAACTCAGCAACTTTGGTATCAGCAATCGGCCGCATCAAAGACGCTAGATGGCCGAGACCACTTCAGACCGATCCCGCCAAGAGGGATCCTAACCTCGTATGTAAATACCATGGCACTCATGGCCATAGAACTGAAGATTGCAGACAGTTGAGAGAGGAAGTTGCCCGCTTGCTGAAAAACGGGCATCTTCGAGAATTTCTTAGTGACCGAGCAAAGATTCATTACGAAAACAGGGCCAGACCGGCAGATCAAAGGGAACCAAAACATACTATCAACATGATAATTGGAGGATTGGACGCACCCCAAATACCGGTGTTAAAGCGTACAAAAATCTCCATCACCCGGGAGAAACGAACTCGAGACTATATTCCCGAAGGGACTTTATGCTTTAGTGACAGGGAAATCGAAGACCTTGCATAGCCCCATAATGATGCACTGGTGATATCGATGATGATACACGATACCCGAGTAAGACGTGTTCTTATCGACCCTGGAAGTTCAGCCAACATAATCCGGTCCTGGGTCGTTGAACAGCTAGGACTAACAAATCAAGTCATCTCCGAGGTCCGGATACTCAATGGTTTCAATATGACGACAGAGACAACTAAGGGAGAAATAACTTTGATGGTAAACATAGCTGGAACCATCAAAGCAACAAGATTCTGTGTGATCGAAGGTGATATTAGATATAACGCCCTGCTCAGAAGGCCTTGGATACACGACATCAGGGCGGTACCATCGACTTTGCACCAGATGTTGAAGTTCCCATCGGAGAAAGGGATCACCACCGTTTATGGGGAACAACTGGCAGCAAGGGAAATGTTCGCAATAGAAAAAACCAAATAGCAATTACAAAAACTGCCCTCGAACGATGGATTTGGGGGAGAGCAACCAGATGAAGACGATTTCTGGGTACCTCGATCCTTTATTTCCCCCGATGATGCCGATGCGACCAAATCAATAATCGAAGAGTTGGAACAAGTCTCAATCCGTCATAACGCGCCCGATCGGAAGGTATACCTGGGCTCGGGTTTGAATTCCGAGCTCAGGAGTAAACTACTCTCTTTCCTTTCGGCTAACGAAAACTCTTTTTCTTGGTCCCATTTGGATATGACAGGCATACCACCGGAGATTGTGACACATAAGCTGAGTGTCGACCCAAAATTTCGGCCGGTCAAGCAGAAAAGGAGGCCCCCAGTCCGAGGCCAAACAGGCCTTCATTCAGGAAGAGGTAACTAAGCTTTTAAATATAGGGTCCATTCGGGAGGTAAAGTATCCCGAATGGTTAGCTAACGTAACTTATGATGTGCATAGATTATAAGGATTTAAATAGAGCCTGCCCTAAAGATTCTTTCCCGCTGCCCAACATCGATCGTATCATCGATGCTACAGCTGGCCACGAAACCCTAAGTTTTCTTGATGCTTATTCTGGATACAACCAGATACAAATGGATAAGGATGACCAGGAAAAAACGTCCTTCATCACTAAATATGGCACCTACTGCTATAATGTGATGCCATTCGGGCTTAAAAATACGGGGGCTACATATCAGCGCTTGGTAAATAAGATGTTTGAAAATCAACTAGGTAAAACCATGGAGGTTTATATTGATGATATGCTAGTTAAGTCCCTGCGAGCAGAGGACCATCTTAGTCATTTGCAGGAAACATTCGACATTTTGAGGAAATACAACATGAAGCTGAACCCAGAAAAATGCATATTCGAAGTAGGCTCCGGGAAATTTCTCGGGTTCATGGTCTCGAACAGAGGAATAGAAATCAACCCAGACAAAATCAAAGCCATTGAAGACATAAAGATCGTTGACAGCGTCAAGGCCGTACAAAGACTCACAGGCCGAATTGCAGCATTAGGCCAATTCATATCCCGGTTGTCGGACAGAAGCCACCAGTTCTTCAACCTATTAAAGAAGAAGAGAGAATTCTCATGGGGGGCGGAATGCCAACATGCTTTGGAAGAACTTAAGAGGTACCTTTCTAGTCCACCCTTATTACATACGCCAAAAATGGGCGAGCTATTATACCTTTATCTCGCTGTATCGGAGATAGGAGTAAGCGGGGTCTTGGTTCGAGAAGAACAGGGTACCCAGTTCCCCATATATTATGTTAGTAGAACATTAGGGGAAGCCGAAACTAGGTACCCACACTTAGAAAAACTGGCTCTAGCCTTGCTAAGTGCTTCTAGGAAATTAAAACCGTATTTCCAGAGTCATCCGATATGCGTGGTGACAACTTACCCACTTAGGAATGTCATGCATAAGCCCGAGCTGTCGGGCCGGCTAGCCAAGTGGGCCATTGAGATTAGCGAGTACGATATCCAATATCGACCTCGAACCTCGATAAAATCCCAAGTACTAGCTGATTTTATCGCCGATTTCACGCCGTCGCTTATTCCCCAAGTCGAAAAGGAGCTCATGACTAAATCGGGGACTCCTTCGGGAGTGTGGACTCTGTTCACTAACGGGGCTTCGAATTCGAAAGGATCGGGTCTAGGTACCACAAAATTGACTAACAATGAAGCCGAGTATGAGGCTATGATTGCAGGTCTCGAACTGGCCAAGAACCTTGGGGTGGAGACCATCGAGGCCAAGTGCGACTCTCTCCTTGTGGTCAATCAAGTGAACATGACTTTCGAAGTCAGAGAAAATCGTATGCAATGGTATGTAGACAAACTCCAAACCACTTTACACAGGTTCAAGGAATGGACCTTACAAC